>JAQQSZ010000623.1:0-16249 GCA_028646595.1 Phalanger gymnotis | reverse complement strand
AAACATCATTACCCCATTTAGTTTGCTTGGCAAAGATACTAAAGGGTATTTGTAATTAACCTCTACCCATCATTTGTCATACAAGTACACTAACTCAATAAAGGCAAAGTAATATTAAAAAAAAAACACATTATTAAAAATCTCTTCAAATACTCCTTGAACATTCAACCTAAAAAACAAATGTGACCAAAAATATCAGGATATAATACATAAAATTCCATCTACTTTAATGTAAAATCTTTCCAAGGAAATGAAAAAATAACAAAATATTCACGTAAATCACATGTAGTACACAGATTTTACTTTAGAAGCAAAATAAATTCAAATAATAAATTTGTACGTAGAAAAAAACAAAAAAGACCAACACACTAAACTCAAGTCACTTGTGAACAAAAAATTACTGCACATTAAAAAAATGACTATGACATACTAATTTTTAAATTAAATTAAAGCATCTTTAATATAAGATCAGTCCCAGGTGTCACATTAACTGAGACAAACCCTATGCAATAAATAAAACTGAGTAAGAAATAAATCAATATATGAGCCCTTTAATATACTCAAAAAAAAGGCATCTATAAAAAGAAGACCCTCAAAGATGCTAACCAAAACAAAAACATTATTATTAACTTTGACTCTAAGCCATTAGGGTACAAGTAAAACTAAGTAAAGCTTAGGCTGGCATCTATTTCCAGCCAATTAGAGCAAGAATGAATTGGTTTGACACATGAAGTGTTTTTTTGTTTGTTTGTTTTTCTCAAGGCATGAACCTTAAAAAGTAAATCAAGCTTGTAAAGAGCAAAATGTCTTGTTAGAAATCAGACATCAAAAATTACATTGCTTTTCAGTGGGACCTGAAAAACCCTATGAGGATAGAGAGGAAAGGAAAATGAATGTCAAGAAGCATGGAATGGATGAAAAGAAATGAAGCTAGGACAAAAATGAGAACGGGAGTAAGGTGGAAGGAAAGACAGAATAAAGGAAGGAAGGAAGGAAGGAAGGAAGGAAGGAAGGAAGGAAGGAAGGAAGGAAGGAAGGAAGGAAGGAAGGAAGGAAGGAAGGAAGGAAGGAAGGAAGGGAGGGAGGGAGGGAGGAAGGAAGGAAAGAAGGAAGGAAGGAAGGGAGGAAGGAAGGAAAATGGAAGTAAAGAAGGATGAAGGAAAGAAAAAATTAAGAATGGAAGGAAGATAAGATGAAAGGAACAGCATTTCCCCATGGCCATTGTCTGTTGTGGTTGTAGAGGAGTAAATTCAAATTCTCAAAATTTGCAGTCCTTCATGATACACGAATACAATGACACCAGCAAAGTGATGCCATAACTTGGAAGTTAATTACATTTACCTCTATGACTGCTGTTCAAAGTCACCAACATCATTTTCTCTTCTGGAGCTAACAGGCTATAGTGGTAGGAAGGAAAAAAAGAAGGAAAGAAGGAAAAAAGGAAATGAATAGGGAAGAGAAGAAAGAAGGAAGAGATGAAGGAAGAAAGGGACAAGGAAAAAAGCAAGGCAGGCAGGAAGGAAGCAAGCAAGGAAGGAAATTAGAAGGGAAGAATAGAAGGAATAAAATAATGAAGGAAGGAAGGAAAGAAAAAAGGACGAAAGTGTGGAATGGAGTAAGGAAAAAAGGAATGGACAAAGAAAAGTATCAAATGTTGGGAGCCAGCATTTTATGCTGAGCCCCAGGCCCCTCAGATAAGCACACCCCGAACACCTGTTTCCACGCGGAAATCCCTGGAGTCAAGCTCCGCCCAGCAGAAAGCTCCTCACGCCTACATCCGCCCTTTCACCTTGCTAGCTCTATATAAGCACTGCCAAGAGCTGAATAAAGTCTTTTTTGCCAGCCACACTTTGCAGCCTCCCGCTCCTCCTTTTTCACCCATTCCCTTTCAGGCTGGGTCCTCCTCGGACTCCACGTTAACTGGCCCTGCTGGACGGGGCAATCAAAGAGGGGAGGAAGTAAGGTAAGAAGGAAGGAGGGGAGGAAGGAAGGAAGGAAGGTATAGAGGGAGAGACGGAGGAAGGGAGAGTGGAATTGACAATACATTGACAATGAGAACTAGCCAGTATGGTCTCAAAAGGGTCAGCTTAGAATCCCCACACTTCATAATCCACAGTTCTACCAGCCAGCACCACACCATCCATATGTGCAACCATTGGAGAAAACAAATGCAAAAGTTATGAATGCTGTGGACAAGTTCACTTACCTTTGCAGTATGGTTTCTAGGGATGTACACATTGATAATGAAATTGGCACACAGAGCAGAGCAGAGCTAGTTTAATGTTTGAGAGGCTCCAAAGAAAAGTGTGGGAGAGAAGTGGTACTAGACTGACTACCAAACTGAAGGTCTACAGAAACACTGTTCTGACCTCATTGCTCTGTGCCTGTGATGCTTGGGACAGTATATCAGCTCCATGACAGGAGACAATCACTTTCATTTGAATTGTCTTAGGAAGAATCTGAAGATCATTTGGAAGGATAAGATACCAGACATTGAAGTCCATTCTTGAAGTTAACTGCCAAGCATTCAAACTCTACTACAGATTGCAACTGTAATGGGCTGGTCATGTTCAAATGCCAAATGTGCACTTACCAACAAAGATTTTTACCGAAATCACACAGGGTAAGCATTCACATAGTGGTCAGAAGAAGGAATACAAGGACATTCTCAACGTCTTAAGAACTTTGGAATTGATTATGTGACAAAAGTGACAAAGCACTGGAGGTGCTTGTGTTCCATGAGCAGAAGTGAAATAGTTCAAAAGAAATGTGAGATATGCAAATTTAGAGAGTTCACCCCCACATCGACTATTTGTGCCTGACCTGTGGTAGAGCATTCTGAATTCATATTGCTCTGATCAGCCACAGCTGAGCACACTGTAACTGGCCTCTAACATACCAATGGCATTTTGGTTCTCTTTGAGAGTGAAGGACAATAACCAACCAACCAATCAACAGGCACACATTATATACATATTATTTTGGACATGAACAATGTGAAAATGTGTTTTGTTCGATTACATGTTTGTGACCGGGATTTAATATTTCTTTATTTCTCATTTGAAGGCAGTTTGGAGGAAGGAAGAGGTAGATTTTTGCTGATTGGAAAAATAAGATTTTATGAAAGGAAAAGCCCTACTTACTTCCCTCTTGGGTATATTGCTTTCATAACGAAAAAAGCTACCTTCTCTTTCCCTTTGTGATTTTCCTTTGCTATACTTTGTATGCTGTAGAAGTCCCTTCAGAGCCACAGCTGGAAAATATTCTCATAATGAAGAGTATTTCACATGGAAAAACTGAAATTCAAAGTTCACTAGGGATTATATATGATCAGTTTTCAAAAGAAATTCAGAATTCTGACAGACCAGCACTATCTATTTTCAAAGGGATTTTAATTTTTTAGTTTGCTTCCTTCCTTCCTTTATCTCTCCCTCCTTTCTCTTCCTCTGTTCATGTGGGGAAATCATACTCTTATATCCAGGTATTCTGCCAAAGGAATATAAAATTTAACGGCTTAAACCTCACAGGATATCTTAGGATTTGGGGACTACATTTTTTTTTTGTCTTACCTACTTATTTATTCTGTCATTTCCCCTCCCTGAAAATCTGGGACAATTAACTCTTTTATTGCATGTAATTTCATTTATGATTTCTTGAACTAGAACTCTGGGAAGACCAAGCTTTGATTGGGATTCAAATGGAACTACTTGAATATGCCTTACACCTAAATCACTCTGGCTCTCACTGATTGGCCATAATAGGTCCCAGCTTAAGCCTCACTGGGTTATTGCTTGGGTTTTGATGTATCAGAGTGAGTATAAATCACAATTGTTTCTGTTCTGGCCCAAAACCCTGAAGATCTTCCCCTCCCAGACTGGATTTTTTCTTTTCTTTTGAACAGGCAAACTAGACCATCTTTTGCCTTTTTGTTTACCTAGTCTTAAATCACTGTATCACTGAATGGGTGTTGCCTCAGACAAACTGAGACCTAGCAAAGACCTTACTTTAGAAAGGCATCTGGGCCAACTCCAGTCATCTTGACCTCTGCCTTGCCACTGGACTCAGATGACTGTGGAAGAGATTGAGGCTGATGACTTTGCATCACCCTGCCTTTCAGTTCACTTGCAAATAAAGATACTGCCATCCTGAAATCATTACTCCTCTTTGAGAATGAAGGATGGACAACTCTGCTATTCCTGAGAATTTTCATTTTGGGATCTCTTTCAGATGGTGATTATGGGATTCTTTCTATTTTTATTTTGCCCTCTGGTTCTAATACATCAGGGCAGTTTTCTTTGGTAATTTTTTGAAAGATGTGCAGGCTTGTTTTTATTTACTAATTTATTGGTCATGGCTTTCAGGTACTTCAATAATTCTTTTATTACTTCTTCTAGATCTATTTTCTAGGTTAGTTGTTTTTCCCATGAGAAATTTCACATTTTTTTCCTACTGTCTTACTTTTAAATTTTTGTTTTATTTTATCTGGCTGTCTCATAGAGTCATCAGCTTCTACATGCTCAATTCTAATTTTTAAAAAATTATTTTCTTCAGCAAACTTTTGCACTTTCTTTTTTGTTTGGCCAATTCTATTTTTTTTTTTTTTTTGGATGGAGGAAGGCAGGGCAATTGAGATTAAGTGACTTGCCCAAGGTCACGCAGCTAGTGTGTTAAGTGTCTGAAGCCAGATTTGAACTCAGGTTCTACTGAATCCAGGGCCTGTGCTCTACTCACTGTGCCATGTAGCTGCCCCACCAATTCTGCTAATCTTCCTTGGCAAATTTTTATGTGTCCTTTCCCATGATTCTCTTGCATTTTTCTCCTACTTCTCTAACTTGCTTTTTAAAATCCTTTTTAAGAACTTCCAGGCATTCTTTTTGGACAAAAGACCAAATGGCTTATATGTCAATCCCATGACAAACCCACAAATGGAAGACAATATAACAATCCTGGATATCTGTGCTCAGATGCCCCCCACCCCTGCCAATCCTAAGCTCATATCCCCAGGTCAAAATACTAATACCCAATAATTATTCAGGAGTGGGTTCCTACAAAACATGCTATTTCTCTGCCTCCCTGGTAAGGTACCAAGCTGATCATGTAAGAATTCCTCTTATGTAAACAGGATTATCTTGTACTGTCTCCTAATAATCTGGTACCAGATTATCACGCACCTACTCCCTACATCACCGTAAACATTCCAGATGTCAAGATATACATGCATTCCCTTAATCTGTCTTGTCAAATAGGACATTAGCTAGTAACTGACAGGATGGTCCTGACAGTTATTTGATTTAGTGAAGTTGCAGGCCCAAAAAACCACACGTCCCTCCCTGCACCCCGCAGACTTTTCCTGGTGAACTCTGGGTAAAATGCCTGTGCAGTAGATACAAAAAGTGCATTTTCCTTTAAAAAGTGATCACTCCCTAACCAGTCCCTAATCCCACCCTGAAACACTCAATATATTAGGCACATATTTCACTGTGATATTTCCTACATAAACCCCAACTACACCTCTTTTCAGCTTGCAAGTTCCTTATGAATTCTTGCCCACTGTATGTTGTTACAATAAAACTTTTTGCCACTTGACTTAAGGATTGCTTGAGTCTGTGAATTCTTTCTACATGACACCTCAGGATTTTGGAGTCCCTGAACCCCTGAAAAAGCATTGTGAGTGATACTGCTCAAGTCTTTTAGTGTTGTTACTTGGTCACAGAACCAGAATTCTGTTATGGCAACAGGTTATCCAGTCTTGGATTCTCTTCACTCAAGGCACAAGAATGCAGGGGGTAAAAGCCTTGCCAAGTGTTTGATTGATCATTTCAAGCTGCATTGTAAGTCTGGCTCACAGGGTAAAAGGAACAATTCTGAGAAGCTAACTCATTAGAATATTCATTACAATGGTGTGATGGAACCTGAACTACTAAGAAGGAAAAGACCATGTCTTCCAAAGCAGCCCAGTCCCTGAATTTTCCCACACAATACAGCAGCTCAAATCACTAGTGTCTTGACTGAGAAGTCAGGGCTCACCCCAGGCTATTTACCGCTCCTAACTCTCACCCAGATCTTCTTTTTTTGTATATGAGTATCAATCTCACCCCCATCAAGTTGCAGATTCATTAAGAATCTCGCCTGCTCTACTGGCATTACAATAAACCTTGCTACTTTGAAAGAAGGCTTGAGTGCTTGAATTCATTCCAGGTAAACTCACCTGTACCCTGACATTTTGGGGTTTCTAGCAACCACAAAGCTCGTATTTTGGTTGCCCTGTTATGGGGAACTGCCTGACCCTTCTCAAGCCTTTCTCCAGTCAAGACCAGAAGATATGTAAGCTTCCCATCTCTTTCTCTTTATCCTTTTTTCACTCTGCAGTTGCAGTCACTCTCCAAGCACCTAGAAAGACTTGGAAGTGCTTTTTGAGCCTGACACTTTCGGGCTCCAGTTGAGTTGTCTCAGGCTGGGCATACGTTCTGCCACATAAGGGAATGCCCAATTCTATCATTTCTCTAGGACACTAGGGAATTGGAAAAACTGCAAGTGCTTTTTGGTTTCCTGAGGCAAAAATCAGTCCACCTTTTTCAGTTCCCCAAAATTCTCCCCAGGTTGTCTTTTAAAGAATTGAAAAGGTTCAGTTTCTCTTAAGACCTCAAAAAGAAATGACTTGTGATGTTTTGCAACACAGCTTGGCCTCCGTATCACCTGGAGGAACAAGAAACATAGCCATTTTGGGGTCTTTGCAACGCAATATTGTCTTACAGCTAGATTTAGACCGCCCCCAAGAAGGGAAATGGACAGAAATACTGTACATCCCAGCTTTTATAGCTCTCTCAGAAGATCCCATTCTTGGAAAAAATTGTAAGATGCATATAGCTAGATTCACTCCACAGAAGGGGAATGGAAACCAATTCACTATCTTAGATAATCCCCTTCTTGTGGCCCCTAAGTCGTACATGGTCTTGTCTGCTCCCCTCTCCTTCCCTTTCCCCCTTTCTCTCCCCAGCCCCTGCTTCCCATGTCCCTTCCTGTTCTGGCCCCTCTCTTTGAGTTTCCCCACCTTCTCTTCCACCCCCTCCTTGCGCCCGTCCCTCCCCTACCCCTTCCTGCTGCTCCCCTTGTCTACCCCCTCCTGTTGCCTCTCTGGCCATTTCTCCACCCTTCCCCCAATCTGGCACCGGCTGACTCCTACAAGGAACCTCATTGCTCCTGGCATGGGAGAGACTGCAACAACTGAGTGAGAAATTCCTTAAAGTATGGGATCCTTATCCCTTACCTGTCCCCATGCAATACCTATCCTTCTCATGAAAAGGCCTAATGGAGATTATTAAATGGATTAAGATCTCATACACTATACTCACTTAGATCCTTGGGAGCACTCAATGATTTTCCACGCTGGATTTCAAAGATGCCTTTTTCAATATCCCTCTTCATACAGACTCACAATTTATTTTTGCCTTTGAAAGGACATGCCCTGGGAAATCAAATCCACATCAACTAACATGGATAGTCTTGCCCCAAAGTTTCTGGGATAGGCCCCATCTATTTGACTAGGCTTTGGGAAAACATTTAAGGGACCTGGAATTATCAGACAGCAACTTAATTCAGTAAGTGGACAATATTCTCTGAAGACAGGGGAAAGAGAGAGACCACATGATAATTTGCCTGGTAGGAGGCCTAAGAACTGCATTTCAAAAGCAAATCAATTTTCTAAAAATTAGGGAGATTACTGAGGGATAAAAGGAAAAGCCTGCTCTTTTCCAAGCCTGGCTACTAGAAGCAATATATTAAGAAGTATGGTGGGGCGGGGAGGGGGGAGGAAGGCACAGAGCCAAGATGGCGACTGACAAGCAGGGACTCGCCTAGGGCTCTCCCCCAGGACCATCCAAACACCAATGAATAAAACGGCTCTGTACAAATTCCAGAACTGCAGAACCCACGGAATAGCAGACGGAAGCAGGGCTCCAGCCCAGGTCAGCCTGGATGGTCTCTGGGTGAAGTCTAATGCACAAGAGCTGGGAGCAAAGTGGAGCAGGGCCCAGCGTGGGGTGGCGCCCAGACCAACCAGACAGGGAGCCTGGCAGAACAGGCCCTAGCTCCCTGAATCAGTGAACTGTCACAGTTACCAGACTTCTTGACCCACAAACACCAAAGACAACAGAGAAGCTTACTGGTGATGGGTGGTGTGAGGGTGGGCGGGGAGAGGAGGAACTGCAGGGGGGACAGAGTGAAAGGAGCTCACTGTTCGGCCACCGCCCCCGGGACAGTGGAGGAGGTGCAGCTACAGAACTACAGCTGCGGTTGCTTTCGGCCCCAGGAATTAAGTGGCGGATCAAAGCGGGAGTGCAAAGCCTGCTTAGATCTGTGTCCGGTCCAGGTTGGCAGTTCTTGGGGGAGGAGGAATGCTGGTGTGGCAGGGCTTGCTGTGTAGAAATAGCAACAGCTCTGAAAACAACAGCACAGCCCCTCAAGCTTGGGACAAAGTACCTTCTGCTCTACAGGTAGTCACACCCAGACGAAAAACTCAAGGATCAAGTAGTTGGCTGAGAGGGAACATGGCCAGGCAACGAAAATGGACTCAGATTCAGACTCAGACTGTGGAATCTTTTTCTGGTGTCAAAGAAGACCAAAATAGAAGAAGTCCACAAAGCCTGCAGCAAAAGCCTCCAAGAAAAAACATCAACTGGTCTCAGGCCATAGAAGAGCTCAAAAAAGGACTTGAAAAAGCAAGTTAGAGTAGTAGAGGAAAAACTGGGAAGAAAAATGAGACTCATGAGAGAAAACCAGGAAAAACAAGTCAATGACTTGCTAAAGGAGACCCAAGAAAATACTGAAGAAAATAACACCTTAGAAAATAGACTACCTCAAATGGCAAAAGAGGGCCAGAAAGCCAGTGAGGAGAAGAATGCCCTGAAAGGCAGAATCAGTCAAATGGGAAAGCAGGTCCAAAAGACCACTGAAGAAAATACTACCTTAAAAATTAGACTGGAGCAAGTAGAAGCTAGTGACTTTACAAGAAATCAAGAAGTATTACAAATTTGGATCCTGATTCTATTGAAGGGGTGGCAATACTTAACATGTATTTCATTAATCAGTCTGCCCCAGATATTAGGAGGAAACTGCATGAATTGGCAGTGGGACCCCAATCACCTTAGGCCCCACTGCCGGAGACAGCCTTCGAAGTTTTCAACAATGGAGATCCGATTGCAGCAGAGGAAAGAAAACGTGGCGAAAAGAGCTAGAGACAGAAAACACGCTCAATTCCAGGCTGCTGCCATGGCCAGGAGAAGAAAGCCCAAGAAGCCCCCTTCCAGGCCCCCTTGGAAGAAGCCCTGCAACTTGGGCGGTGCGGACACCTGCTTTTGATGCCACAGGGAGGGTCACTGGTCCAAGGAGTGCCCCTCCAGGGTGCTTCCCTGGAGGAAGCCTCCAGAATCCAGGCATCCAGGACCGTGCTGAGCATGTAACCGGGGGGACATTGGAGGAAGGATTGTCTCCGAGGTTGGATAACTGGTAGAGACTCCTCCCAGTAAGTGCCCTGTCCTCAAGACTCCCAAGGAGGGGGAAATCTGGGGCTTGGCAGTGCTGCCACTTTCTCCACCTCTCTCGCAGAGCCCTGGGCAAAATCAAGGCTGAAGGTAAGTTTACCCACTTTATCACGGCTATGCTCTCTTGTTGTAACTAACTGCCCTGGCCCTACACACCCCTTGACCCACTGGGTCATTGGCATCAAGGATCTGCTGTTTCAACACTCCTTCCTTACACTCTCCCCTGGCCCTGCCCCCTTGTTGGGAAGGGACCTGATGGTGAAATTAGGAAGCCAATTTGCTCTAGTGAAACCTCGTAACTCCCTTTTCCCTCTGTTTACCAGACCTCCCCATGTTTCCTCAGAGGTGTAGGAGAGGGTTGGGCCAATTGTTTGGTATCAGGGAATTCCTGGGCAAGCAACTTCTGCCATCCCAGCCATAGTTCCCCTCCATCTCCTTCAATATCCAATTAAGCCCAAGGCTTGGGAGGGACTGCAACCATTAATTGCCACTCCAGGCCCTGACTCCCTCCTTCCAGAGTGGGGCCCTAAACAGGTGAAAAATAAACTGACCACCACCTTCATGGAGGCAAGATGGAGATTACATACACAAAAATTGTGGGAGGGAGATTGAGGGGTGGGTGGTCTGGGGTGATTAGAGGAGGGGTTAAGGGAAAATCTTGAAGAGGAGTCTTAGGAGGAGCTTGATGGGACACAGGTGAGGTCAGACTCCAGGAACCAAGAGAATGGGATTAAGGGTGGGAAGTAGCTGAAGGCATGGATATTGATTGATAGTGTCAAGGGTGGGAAGTAACTGGGCAACACAGGGCAGTGTTGCTAGGTAGAGATTTGGGCTTAATGATAATGTAAGGCTTATGGCCTTAGGGGAAGACCAGATATAGTTGGAAGATTCAAGGAGAGTTCAAGGGGGCTCCCAGAGCCTGTATTCCAGATTTAAGGAAGTTCCCAGAAACTATGCCCTCATCACAAATAGCATGTCAAAACGTGTACAGTGTCTGGTCCATGAACTAACACCACTTATCACTCCTTAACTTCAGAGAGGAAAAGGGCAATCCTGTCTATCCCTGTTCAAGCCTTTAAAAACTAACTCTGAACTTTTCTAGGCATGGCTGGATTTTGTAGACTCTGGATCCCTAATTTTGATCTTATTGCTAAGCCCCTTTCTGATGGGGCCCTTCTAGAGTGGGGCCCTGGTCAGGCTAAGGCTTTTAAGACTCTGAAAACTAAATTGACCACTGCTCTAACATTAGCTCTACCCCAATCTAGACAAACCTTTCACTCTGAATGTTGATGAAAGGAGAGAACAGGTTTTGGGAATCCTAACCCAGTCCTTAGGACCTAGCCAGTTGCCTGTTTCTCAAAACAATTAGAGTCTGTGGCTGCCAGATGGGCTTCATGCTTGTGGGCAGTGGCTGCTATGTCCATTCTAATTTAGGAAGCCTATATACACTTATACCTGGCCAACTCCTGGAAGTTCTGAGTCCCCACAGAATTCAGAGTCTCCTGGAAGTAAAGTGCCATCAATGCCCAGCTAGTGGAGGGTTCACCAAATATCAAGCCTTGCTCTTAGATACCCCCTACCTAATTCTTTGAGTGGGCTACACTCCTAATCCAGCAACCCTCCTTCCAGACATTATACCCAAATGCCCTAGTTCTTGGTTGTGAGGAACCTTGGACTCAATTTATTCCAGTTGGTTTGATCTTGAAGGTTTTCTTCTCCCTAACCCAGAGGCAGAGTGGTACATGCATGGATTAAGAGCTGATTATGCAGTAGTCAGCCTCCACCTCACCACAGAGGCAAAACTCTTGCTTTCTAAGGCAGAATTAATATCACTCACCAGAGTAAATGAAAGAGTAAATGTTTTTATTGACTCAAAATATGCTTTCCAAGCTCTACACACCCATGGAGAAATATCGATCTGACAGCAAAAATCTCTCCTATCAAACATGCCCAAGAGATCTCACGTCTCCTCCAAGCTGCTCAGAAACTGCCCGAGATACCATTATATTTTGCAAAGGCCACCAGAAAGGGGAAACAGATCAGGCCATGGGAAATCAGCAGAGAATGCTGCCTGCCAGCTAACTATACTGACTCCTTTACTCCCACAACTCCCTGATTTCCTATACCTTCCTACAGCACCCAAGAACAGACCCTTGATAAAGAAAGGGGATATTCTCCCTCTGCATCTGGGTGGTTTTAGACACCCTCAGCCCAGTGGAAGCTTCTTTTTGGCTTATACTAGGCCACACACGTGGGAAAGGACAGTCTCAGAGAAAGATTTTTACTGGCAACAAGCTAGAAGAAACCACTCAGCAAGTCCATTGGGCCTGCCCAACTTGTGCCCAGGTAAATCCTGAAGGGGCCGACAGATTCCCCCCCCCCTTTTAGAACCATTCCAGAGGAGGGCTACCCACCTAGGTGAAGACTTTACACATATGCCACAATGCAGGAGTTTCAGATTGCTTTTGGTTTTTCTTGGCACCTTTAGTAATTGGGTAGAAGTTTCTCCTTGCAGAATTGAAAAAGCTCGGGAGGTATCAAAGTTCCTATTAAAGGAAATTATACCTCACTTAAGCTTGCCTACTTCCCTATAGGGTGATAGTGGCCTGACCTTTGCTTCACAGATAATTCAGGCTGTGGCAAAGACACTTAAAATCAGCTATCAGCCCCATACTACCTGTCATCTAAAATCCTCTGGTAAAGTAGCAAAAATGAATCATATCCGCAAGTAGGTCCTTACTAAGCTGTGCATAGGGACCTGAGAGGTTTGGATAAAAATCTCCCAATCAGAGTCTACATTACTTGGGAAAATATCAAGCTTAGCTCCTTTGACCTCCTGTGTTAGGCCCTCTCCAATATTTGATATTCTTGTAGACCCAGATTAGCATTTAGTCACCTAATTTGCAAATCAGTTAGGAGAAGTGATGTCCTAACAGAATATGCTAATAAGCATCTTCCAAAACTTCTTGGCAATGAAAAGCAGTATCCTGCTCCAGGAGAACCTGGAGATAGGGAGATCAATTAGGTGTCAAGTGGAAGGGTCCCTACTGAGTCACACTTACCACCCCAAGAGTAGTAAAACTTGAGGGACTCACAGCTGGACTCATACTTCTAGGATCAAACTAGTGTTACCACTTACTTCCCCCTCAGAGACTTTGGAATATACCTGTGAACACTTGGAGGCCTTCAAGCTCCTGTTCAGAAGGCACCCTCGTCCCCCAGTGAAAAGGTGGATAAAAAGAGGTGAAATTAGACATGCTCTCTTTTTCTTATGTTTTGGCCTTGAGTATATTTTAGGTAGCTGGGTAGTTTAGCAGAAATTAAGGGAAGGTTTTCAAATGATTTAATACTTTTTTCCATTGATCCTAATTCAGATCCCCATGCTCTCTTTTCCTTGCTTCTGACTGCCATTTCTTATAGCTGTGCCACTTGAGAGGCTGAGTTTTCTTACTGATCAGTTTCTGTGTTAAATACACCAATCTGGTTTTATCAAAGGTGGCCCAACAAGGCCAACAAAGTTTGTCCTCATCAACTAGTTAAATCAACCCAAACCTTTGGCAGTGTGAGGAACAGTTAAGGTCATATTTCCTATACATTTGGAAGACACATGTTCATTCTGGGGTTTTGTTAATAGGAAGTGCTGTAACTTCCCTCGTGCCTTTACCATACATCTGTCCCATTTTAAGGATGTATACTCGAAGATAATAACACCACTTAACTAGTGCACACAATACACAAATACACTATTTGGGGATATAACAACACAAATACACAAAATATAGGTGCACAAATACAAGTAATCCACACTGTGCTAGCAATTCACTTGAATTACAGACATAAAAATTCCACAATTTTAACCAAGTATGCAAATAAAATGTTAATTTCAATTGGCTTAACCACATACAAGACCAACTGTGCAAGCAATTCAGTGCAAAAAATTTTACTGCATGCAGAAATAAAACCCTGCAGTCCATAGCTCAGAGTGGCCTTGCATTTTAAGAGAAAAGAGGCATGCAAAGCCAAGTCCATGTGCAACAGGCTTTACCAGAGTAACCTAGGCCAAGAAAAAGTCCCATGAACATTCCTCACAATGAAAGGGGGACTTGAACAAAGGGCAAAGCCTGCAGTGGAGTGAGAGTGGGAGCTGTGAATTCTGCCAGGCCAGGTGTGAGTTGGGACTCCAAAAAGAGATCCAGTGACTCCTGTCTCTTCTCCCCTATACTGGAGAGCTCAGGGCTTCACTCTATCTATGCCTACCCCTCAAAAAACTTCTGATACCAGTTAACATTAACAAGATTTTACTGAGTCAGTCTCTAACCTGATAATACTGAAAGAGCAGACCAGAGACAAAGTGTCACTAATTGGGTAGTTGCTTTATTAATGTTTCATTATGAGGAATAGATTTGCAAATCAAGAATTCTCCTGATCAGAATTCCACCTTTCTGAGGTGAAGACAGAGATTATATACAAAAATCACAAGTAGGAAGGGAGGGTTTGGGAAGGTAGATTACAATCATTCCCAGGACCAGAGTGATTTCCCATGACAAGCCCACAAGTAGAAGGCAACACAGTAAGTTTGGAATTCTGTGGGAGCAATATTGCTCAAGTCTTGGGGGTCTTTACTTGGTGGATCTCAGGACTAGAGTTCTGTGAGTAGATGGGCTCTACAATCTTTGATTCGCTTTTCTTCAGGTACACAGCACAAGAATGCAGTGTTGTCAGGTTTTGATTGATATTTCAAACTGTGCTGAAGTGACTCATGAACTGGGAGAAAAAAAATCTAATCTATTGGTATAGCCATTATACATAATCACATTAACTTTTATGAAAAATCAGAATTTTCTTCACATTGGATTTACATGTAGACATTTTCACAGTATTGTCCTCTTTTAAATTTATGAATTGATCCTCCTTCCCACCATAGCACCTCTCTATAGTCAAGTTCTTTTTTTTTCCTATTAATTTTTTTCTCCCTTTTTTGTGATTTGGATTTCTTTAATGTGAGTGTTGGACTCTGGACTTGCATAGTCCCAAGTTCTTTGTGCTGTGGCTCAGGGCTTAGTTACCTGCTTTCTCTGTAGAGTAAACTTCCCTTGTGGTTTGTACTAGGGGTGGGGTTTTGTTGTTCTGTCGACTCCCCTGGGTGTGGGGATTAGCTATTGGCATGCTCCAGGAGTGGGGTCTTGTTGCTAGGTTGCTATGGTAACAGAGTTTTTTCTGGTGGTAGGCCCTGGAAGAGAGATCTTGCTGGTAGGCTAAAGGGTGGAGCCCTCCTGCTGGGTTGGCATGGAAACATGGTTTTTTTTTTTCCTGGCAGGCCCTGGGGGTCTCCCTGTTGGCTAGCCTGGAGGCAGGGCTTTGGTATTACTGGTCAATGAGGGTGTCACAACAGGTGGTTTGTGGTGGTAGTGATTTGCTGGAGTATGGCATCACAGTTGACATGTGTGCAAGAGAGTTGGCTTGGAGCCTTCCTATGGGCCCCCTGCTGTGAGGATGGATGCTGTTGTGGGGTTCTTTCTGTCCTTAGATACTGAGGTCCAGAAGCAATAAAACAGTGTATTCCAGATCTGTGTAAAAGTCTTAAGAAAGGAACTTGAGTATAAAGTATAGGAATGTATCCAGAGCATTGCTTTACTACTAGTTGTGTGAACCTGGCCAAGTGATTTAACCCTGTTTGTCTCAGTTTCCTCATCTGTAAAATGAGGTGGAGAAAGATATAGTAAAACTATTCCAATGTCTTTTCCAAGAAAATCCTCAATGGGGTCAGAAAGATTTGAACATGTCTGAAATGACTGCATGGTTATAATTGTTTGGATTTAGGCTGTGAAGATCCTTAAACGTTATCTTGTAAGTAGTATAAAGCTACTATAAGTTTTCGCATATAGGAGTGGAGTAATATGTTCAGACTTATGCTTTGGGAAATGTAATTTGGCAGTTGTGTGGAAGAAAGAAGGGGTAGGAAAATACTTGAGGTGGGAAGAACAATTTGGTATGTAATAATGTAATTTTATGTAATTTTGTAGGAAAGAGGTGACATCCTGAGATGGGTTAAATTTCTGTTAGTAAAAAGGGATGGATGTGAGAGAAGTTAGATAAAAAATTTAGCAATTATTTGAGTATTTGGGATTAACATTCAATGACAATTTTGATTAAAGTTGTTAAATGAAGTAGAATAATGTTGGCAAGAAAGAAAAAAAGATGGACAGTGAGACAGGAGGAAAAATAGATGATAAAGAGGAGAAAAGAGAGAAAAATAGAGAGGATGAAAGGGAAAAGAGGAAGAAAACAAAAAAGACTGAGAGTCAGGGACAAAAAATGTCTGAAAGAAGAGGGAAAAAAGGAGCAAGGAGTGTCCCTCAGTTTCTTATACCTTTATTAAAATTTGTTTTTGTGATTTTAACAGTAAACATTTAAGTACACAAAGAGGAACCACAGTATGCTAGAAACCATTAATTTTTATTATACAAAGTAAGTCTTTCCTAAGATTTTGGTTCAAATTGAGGCACATGTGAAACGTTAACGCCTAGGCCTGCATGACCTCTTGCGAAGATTCTAATTTCCAATTTCCTCTCAAGTCTTTCAGGCTCTAGAATCTTCATTCTCAACAATCACCATTTGGTTTCGTCAGTTCTCGCGACGATTCTCATTGTCCAATCATATTCTTCCTGCGGGTCGGTAGGCGGCGCCATTTTAAAAAAACTCCTGCGTCA
>JAQQSZ010000622.1:0-16249 GCA_028646595.1 Phalanger gymnotis | reverse complement strand
GTTCCCAGACAACTTCCTTGACTCTTGAGTTTTTCAGCAGGGTATGACTGCTTGTATACTAAAGAGTTCTATGTTCCAAGCCTGGGGGGATGTGCCAGTTCTGCCACACCTGCACTCCTCCTTCCCCAAGAACCCCCAACCTGGACTGGACTTAGATCTTCAGCAGGCTCTGCACTCCTGTTCTGATCAGCCACTTAATTCCTCCCACCAGGTGGGCCTGGGGCAGGAAGCAACTGCGGCTGTAGTTCTAAAGCTGCCCCACCTCTGCTGCCCTGGGGCAGTGGCCTAACTGCAAACTCTATCCCAGTCCCCAGCAGCTTCTCCCACTAACCTTCTCTGTTGTCTTTGGTGTTTGTGGGTTGAGAAGTCTGGTAACTGCTGCAGCTCACTGATTCAGGTCACTAGGGCACACTTCGTCCAGCTCCTGGTCTGGTTGGTCCGTGCCGCCCATGCTGGGCTCTGCTCTACTCAGCTCCACTCCCCTCCATTCCCAGCTCCATGCGGCATAGACCATACCCAGAGACTATCCAGGCTGTCCTGGGCCAGAGCCCTGCTTTCCTCCACCACTTTGTGGGTTCTGCAGTTCTAGAATTGGTCCAAAGCCATTTTTATAGGTTTTTGGAGGGACTTGGCAGGGAGCTCACGCTAGTCCCTGCTTTCCAGCTGCCATCTTGGCTCCGCCCCCAGGAGATACTTTTTCTACTATGACTAGGGGAAGAATTAGTTTTACGTAACAGGTGATAGACTTACAGGAGACAGAGAGCTTTGATTACATAAAATTGAAAAACTTTGGGACAAACAAGATCACAGAGTTCCAAACTAAAGGTAAAATAGTAAACTGAGGGGTGGGAGGGAATCTCTGCAGTAAATTTCTATGATAAAGATCTAGTACCCAACATACATAGGCAATTGATACAAATATATAAGAGCAAGAGGTCTTCCCCAATAGATTAATGGTCAAAGGCAGGAGTGGGAAACCTATGGCCTCAAGGCCACATGTGGCCTTCTATGCCCTCAAGTGTGACCCTTTGACTGAATGCAAACTTCACACAACAAATCTCTTTAATAAAAGCATCTGTTCTGTTAACCTTGGACATAGTCAAAAGGCCACACCCAAGGACCTAGAAGGCCACATGTGGCCTCAAGCCTGCTTGTTCCCCACACCTGGTCAAAGGAAAGGAACAGGCAGTTCCCCAAAGAAAAGAAAATGCAAGCTAACAATAACCATATAAAAACATTCTCCGAATCACTAATAGTGAAAACATGCAAATTAAAACTTCTCTGACTTTTGGCCTCATAATAAAAATATTGGCAAAGTGGACAAAAAAAGAAAAGTAACAGCTGTTTAAGTGCCTATGGGAAGGGCAAAAACACTTTGTGGTAATCAGAATTGATCCAACCTTTCTGAAAACCATTTGAAACCATAATCCAGAAGTCACTAAACTGTGCATATCCTTTGACCCAGCAATACACCAATTAGGTGAATACTCCAAAGATAGCAAAGACAGAAGAAAAAGACCCAGCTGTACCTTTTGTTATAGTAAGGTCTTGGAAACAAAGTGAGTACCTATCACTTGGGTAATGCCTAAATAAATTATGGGATATGAATGTAATGGAATGTTATACTGCTGTGAAAAATGAAAGATATGTATGAACTGATTCAGAGAAACGTAGGCAGGACCAGGACAACAAATTTTGTAGTACAACATTTGGAAGAAAAACAACCTGAGCTTTTAAAATAACCAATCAACACAATAACTAACCAGAACCCCAGAGACCACTGTGTCCTGAGAGCAGTCAGGTCACCTAATGATCAGACCAACACTCCCAAGATGGCTGGTCATCAGGACCCTCTGGAGAAAGAATGAGGCCACTGAGGCTCTGCATTCTGGAGTTCTGAGTTGCCATCAACACATGTATTCCCTACACATATGCCTCACTACCAATGTACTTTAAATTTGTGATCACATTTCCTCATCTCAAATTCTGTGGGTATTTGTGGAAGATTTTCCCCAGGGTGTTAGTAGAAATCTTTTGAAACTACTCTCCTTGCTGTGTCATTCAAAGAAATATCTTTGCTGTAGAATTGTGTCTGCTCTCTGATTGTTAAAGGGAAGAACAGTGATTGGGGCCTGAGAGATAATTTTAGGAGGATAGCTACTCCTGAACATCATAGCAGCCACCCTGGGGACCCAAACTGCCAGTGCCACTGTGGGTTTGGTGAATGAGATCCAACAAGTGTCCTGGTGTTACATGTTCTGCACTGTAATTGTGAGACAAGTGAGTCATGAGCTAGAGGTACCTCTGCAGGCTCATAATTGGCATATGCCTCCTCCCTTACTCCCCTGCCTTCCCATACTAATTACAACCTCAGGCACAAAGCCTCTGATACTCCATCTTTTTTAACCTTGTACCAAGACATGAGTATAGCAAATCCTTAACCCTCTGAATGATGACAGAGAACCCTACAGGTGGTGAGGATATTGGGAGCATGAGCTAAACAGTGAAAGGGCCATAGTCCAGAAACGGTAAAGATTGACCAAGGCTATGTGGGTAGACCCTGCTTCCTCCAAGCCCTCTATGAAGTAGGAGATGGTCTTCATGGTGAATTGTGGCTAAATAAATACTAGAAGGGCAATATGGTAGAGTGGATAGAAAGCTGGCCTGGTTTCAAGGCCCATTTCTGACACTTACTGACTATGTGACCCTGGGCAAGTCACTTAAGCTCTCAGTACCTTAGGCAAAATGGATCTCACCTGTAGAGGTTCCTCAGCACAGTGTTGATGGCTATCAATTTAAAGGAGCTGAAGAAGGCCAATGGTGATGTTGTCATGATATCGTTCCTATTTGCTGATAATTGGTAAGTTTCTGGAAAAAAAAGAAAACATACAAGAAGAAATCATACCTCCTGGGACCATGACAAGTTCCTCTTGTGTTGCCATGATGGTGATGATTGTTAAGTTCATAGGAAAAAAGAACATATAAAAGAAGAAAGCACAGCTCCTGGGACCATGACAAATTCCTGTTATTTAATAATCACTGTGTCTTTACTGTTTCATGGCAAAACATGTTTTTTTCTCCTTTGATTTATTCTCCATCGCATTTCTTTGAGTTTATGTTCTAACTCTTGGGCGTCTTCTTTTCTCTTTTCTCCCTAAGCTATATCCTGTGCCAGCAGTGGTCTGAGTATATGATGAAGCAATTGACACAAAAAAGACACAAACATGGGGCTAGGTGAGTCGTATACTCTGGCTATAGTCTGATTTTAATGGGGACAGTGACAATCTTACACAGATTAATTGCTGAGTCATTCTGACTTTTCAGAAGAGTACAACAAAGCATTGGCTAATATTTTTTATCTCCTTGTTCCTGGGAACGACACCATTCTCCTACAGGCTAAACAAATTGAAACATTTCTGTTCTTTCCCATATGGATAATCATATTGAAACATTTCGGTTCTTTCCCATGTGGATAATCAGCTACGGAGGCGGGTTTTCTTTGCCACATCTTCTTATACTAAAAATGGCCTTTGCCATGAATAGACCAATCTTCAAGTGATCCTGCCATGCAGAGATCAAAGAGGCTGCTTTGTGGAGGTCTAATGAGGCCTAAATAGTAAGCTATTTAAGTAAGTATTTAAGTAAGCTATTATAAGTAAGATATAGCTGGCTCCCCACATCTCCCGCCTTTTTATTCTGTAATTTTAAGTGGCTTAAACATAGCCTTCCTTATCCTAAGGACACAAGGTAGACAGACAATTACTATGACCGAACAAAGAATATAAGGTAGTGTATGAAAAATAGTAAAAAATACATTATTAAATGGATTAAAGTTTTCGGAAATATTGATAATTTTTGCTACCCCCTCTGGATTAATACTAGGAAGACGGGCGTTTCACTATTTCAGCATTCTAATCCATCCTTCCGTTTTCTTTTGTAGACACCTCACCATTATAGATACATCTGAATTTTTCCTTTAACTATCACCCCTTTAAGTAAATGTGGGAAGGATTGATAGATGCATTGACAAGTCAAAGGGGGCAGTCCCCTTTATGAATATAGATACAGAGACTCAAAAAGAAATAAAAATGCAATTGTCTCTTTTAAAATTCGGAAAGTCTTTTCTAATACAGCTGTCTGGCAGGGAACATTGTCAATGAAGTCGTCTGGTTCTTGGTATCTGTTCCAGTCATCTGCAGCACAGCATCTCAGAATATTCTTCTTCTTGTCTTCTTGTAGGAACCAGCTTTCTGTCCATTTTCCTATAAGAGTGATCTTAGCACAATTTTAAATTATCATTTCTAATCCTTATAACCCTGATCATTTTTACAAACTCAAAATTTGAAAACACCTTTCATTCTCAAATTTAAAACTTGTGCTGGTGTAAAAGCCAAATATTAGAAACCTTTCTATCTATTGTACATAAACTTGCAATTTCTCAGCAAGCCAAGTTCATTGTTTAGAACTTACATAACTCAAACGAATTCTTTTCACCTGGGCTGATGACCTTGCCCGTACAGATAGTTTCCAGGGGCCTTGGCAATTTGCAAAATAAGGAGAATTAACATGGATCTCAGGAAGGGGTTAATAGAAAAACCTTGGGCCTGTTTGCTATCCTTTGCTGTTTCTCTGAGCACACTTATTCAAGGTTGATCCAAACACATAACAAACCTAGGAATGAAACTTAAATAAAATTTAGAAATTTGCAGTAGGTTTGGACATAATTGCCTTCAATATCAAATCGCTGCAACAGATTAGCTTATGAACAGAAATTTAGTAGGGCTTCTAAAAATCATGCAAAGGATTTTACAAAACAATTCTTCATAAAAATATTTCCCCTTTTCATAAACAGGTTACGATTTATCCTGACATTATCATTAATTCCTAAGTATTAAACAGTTCTTAAATTTGATCACCAAACCTTTTCCACATAATTAAAGAGAAAAAAAGAAAACTAAACATACTCTTGTAAATATGAGATTTAAGCAATAACCGAAATAGCTTAGTTAACACTCACAAATTTCCTAAATGAAAGCAAAACAATTAAAGACAAAATTTGATAACATGATTTCTTAAATTACAATTCTTAGCCTAATAACACTTAGATTATAAAAGAAATTGCTTTTCTAACAACACAGATGATACAGTTGTTTACCAAGTTATGCAATAAGGAAAATTTTAAAAACATAACAATATCATAAACAATTATCATCTATTTAAACTTTAAAACCAAAACCAATTAATTACCATTCCAGTGGCTTTACCTCAGTCATATGTGTTCCCAAATTGCCTGATACAGAGAATCATTCATCTCATCACCATTGACATAAACCTCACGTTGAGAAAAATCCACATAAAGTTAATGAATATGAAGCCATTATGTTTAACTTAAAACAGTCTACATTCAAATAGCATTTATTTTATGCCAAGAATTGTGCTAAACATCTTTATAATCGTGTGATCTTTGTAGCATCCTTGGGAATGAATTCCACCACCATCCCCTTATTGAACAGTAAACTTAAAGTAAATAGCATTTTCTTGGGGAGATATGGTTAATAAATTTTTTCGATGCTAAATAACAATATGCACTTCTTTTTTAATTATTGAAATATACATTGCTAAGTTCCTTTCAAATTTTTCTTGGGAAAGTTTTACAAATAGTTTGCAATCACCTATTATTATTAAGTTGGTTTAAAATGTGCTAGGCCAGTATTCTAACTACTTCTTTTGGCCCAGAATAAAAAGAAGCCTAAGATAGTTGAACTATTGCTAACAATGTATAGTCAGTTTCTCCTCCAGGTAGCAAGGTTTGATAATTAATTGAACAGTAATAATAATAACTCACAATAACCAATATCTTTACCATAGTCGATATCCATATTATAATTAATAGAAGCTACCCATGAATCTAGCCCAAAAGGCAGGTGGACATAATTCCTTTTATCTCTCTAGAACTTTATTGGTTTTTAACATTAAAACAGTAATCCCAAATAACTTAGTTAACAATCCTACAAGTTTCATAAGTGCTGGCCGAACTGTTTTAGCTGTAACCTCCTATTAACTACAGGTAAAGGTAGAAATACCTGGTTTTTTAAATGGCAGTTTTAAAACATAACAAGACAGAGTTAGCAAGGCTAATAAAATAACATAACTGGTTTTACACAATTGCTTTCATTTTTTAGTTTCAACAAAATTCAGATTAAAAATTGCTTTATCTAACACTATGTCTGGCTCATAATGTTCACACGAGTTTTAAAATATAGGAGAGTTTTACTACAATTTTAGAAGTACAATAACAGTACTAACAGAAAAAAATTCAGATGACATTAATTGCATTCCCAAATCATTACATATATTGGGCTTACCAAGCGTAGAGGCTTTTTTTTCTCTCCCCAGAGTTGCAGAGTTTGGCTGTGGACTCGAGGGTGGTTGAGTCAGGGATTTGGGAAAGGGGAGAGGGACTAAGGACCAGGTGGTGCTGGGAAGCTGTAGAGTCCGGTATCTGAATTAAATGTCCAAGGAGTCATTGGAGATTGTGCCTGAGGAACCTTTGCTTCCTAATATGGGTTGCTGGGCTTTGGGAAATTTGGAGCAAAAATTCCAGGTTCCGGTGGTGTGGGAGCAAGGACCTGGGAGCTTGAGAGGAAAGGTTCCTCTGCTTGCCTGGAAGTGTGGGCTTCAGGGTGCCCAGGGGTCTAGGGCTGTTGTCAGTGGGATATGAGAGGGCAACAAAGTAGCAAAGTAGAGAGCAGGGACTAGAGCTTTTGTTGCGACATGTATTTTAATTTTTTTTCAGTTTCAATGTTGAAAAAACATCAAAATAAAGGGGCCTAAATAAGAAAAAGCAGCTAGTAAATGAGGCAATTATTTTGAAAGGAGCCAACTCTCTATTGTGTATTCACAGTTGAATCACTTTTTAAACTTTCCAAGTAGCAAACGTAGGAAAATCATAGGAAACTAGAAATATCTATTGAGATAATTTCTATTCTAAGAAGCATTTTTGTTTCTCAGGAATACAATAAGTAACAGTCTTTTGGGTCAAATATGTTCAGATTGGCTCTCATTCTCTGCTTTTATTTCTCTATTTTGGAGGCTTTAAGCCAATTCTTTCAAACTCAAATAGGAATGAGGGTCACTAAATTGCACATAATGATCTCTGTAGTTGTATATTTAAAAACTACTTATTAATTCTATTTATTTATTTAATACCTTTATGTTATTAAATATTTTCCAATTCTATTTATAGGATCATTACTTAAAGTTCTTAATTCTAAAATTGAGAAAGCATAATTACAATGCATCGTAGAGCAAATTCTAGATTTTTTAAAGTCCTTTTTCAAGTTTTTTTTTTATTTATACTAGTCTCATGGTGATTCTTATTAACCACACATGAAATAAAACTTCTTTGTATATACTTCTGGCATTGAGCTAGAATTCTTAACTCCCCAGGAGTCTACAGATAGATTGGAAGGGGATATAGAAAAAATATACATATTTTGTCATTTAAACTGATTTTTCTTCACATTTATAAGTGTATTGTTATTTTGAGAAAGGTTTCATATGCTTCACCAGATTATCTATGGTTAACAGAATCTGCTCAAGAATTTTTAGCTGCTCTAACTTTTACTGCAGCCCTGGCTCAGTCGTAGACAGGATGACAAGGTGAAAATATCTTAATGGTTCTAATTTTTACTCGAGTAAATTTTATTTCTGTGTTCACTCCTTAAAAACTTTTTTGAAAGCGAGAACCTTGAATCCTCCAGCCAAGATGAATGGGGCTCTGGAAAAGATCCAGTAGCACCTTGTCCCTTCTCCCCCATACTGGGAAACTCAAAGTGTCTCTTTTTCAGATCTATGCATTTTCCAAATTTGCCTTCGTGCCAAATAGCATAATAAATTCTGACATATCTTAAACATCAAATTAGGCATAACACATTTCCCTTAAATTTAGTGGGAAAGATTCCAGTTTTCTTTCTTATCTCTCTTTACATTCCTAATTTGGCCAGAATTGGAATGAAGGGAGAAAGAAAGAGCATTGTCTTATTTCAACAACTTTACCAACAAAGAAAAGTCAGATAACACTCTCTTCACACAGAAACACATAACACAAAACAGGATAAACAAATTGAAGCATTTCTGTTCTTTCCCAAGTAGATAACCATACTGAAATATTTCTGTTCTTTCCCATATGGGTAATCATATTGAAACATTTCAGTTCTTTCCCATGTGGATCAACAGCTATGAAGGCGGGTTTTCTTTGCCACAGCTTCTTATCCTAAAAATGGCTTTTGCCATGCATAGACTGATCCTCAAGTGATCTTGCCATGCAGAGATCTAAGAGGCTTCTTTGCAGAGGTCTAATGAGGCCTAAACAGTAACCAGGATATAGCTGGCTCTCCCCAGTGTCCATTTCTCCCATAGCACATCATTCCTCAATATCTCAACTAAGGACTTTACCTCATACTTTCTGAAGTAAATTGGGGCCATTCACCATCAGCTCCATCTTCTCCCACCTCAAACTTCAACTGAAATTCTTCTCTCCAAAATCCCCAAGGATGAGTGAAGTCAAACTTACAATAAGAACAATTGTCTAATTGATAAATGGCCAAAGGGGATGAATAGACATTTTTCAGGGGAACAGATCCAAGTTATCAATAGCCATATGGAAATATGTTCTAAATAACTAAGAATTAGAAAAATTCAAATTAAAACAACCCCTAACACCTATCAAACAACCCTAAAACACCTCACCCTTACCAGATTGGATAAGATGACAAAAATGGAAAATGACGAATGCCAAAGGAGATGTGGAGAAATCAGCCCATCAATTGGGGAATGGCTGAATAAGCTATGGTAAATGTATGTGATGGAATACTATTGTGCTATAAGAAAAGATGAAGGCGATGGTTTCAGAAAAATCTGGGAAGACTCGTATGAACTGATGCAAATTGAAATTGCAGAAGCAGGAGAAGAATCTACACAGCAGGAGCAATATTATTATAAGTTTCCTTTGCTGGATCTTCATTCAAATCATACACAATAAGCCCTGGTGTCCCTCAAGAATTTACACTTGACCCTTTTCTCTTCTTAATGTATATTATCTGGTGGTAAATTTTTCGGCTCCGATGGGTTCAATGATCATCTCTATGCAAATGACTCAAATCTATGTATCCAACCCTGAATCCTCGCCTGACCTCCACTCTCAAATCATAGGATTAATTCAACAGAGAACCAGTAATTCACAGGAAATTGCTGCCTAAGAACGTAGACAGGTCGCAATCAAACCTTTCCCATATATGGCAACACAGAAATACATTAAATGGGTGTAATAGACATAGTAACCTAATTCAAGGAGGCTGATTTGGCCTCATACCATATATGTCAGTGAGACTCGGTGGGATGGGATTACTGTGCCAGGAGGGCATTATATCCTCATCAAGAGGAACAGAAAGCCTTCTGGGCTATTCAACTAACAGAATTTTAGATTAAATATTTTCTCTAGACCCTATTAACCCCCCAAACCTCCAGCAAAGAGAGATAATGCACCAGATGCAGAGGAATTATACTCAAATCCACAGAAAAAAAGAGAGGTTCCCAACAAGGCTGAATTAATACTAGAAGAGCACAGGAATCCTTAAAGCACTCACTCGGCACCCCTCCTTTACGAACCTCCCCCTTTCCTGCATGGTGTCACCTACTGATGGTTCAGTTTGTGCCTGGTATTCCCTTGGGATTCCTTTCTTGCTTCAGAGACTTGGCCCCTACACTTGCCCCTACTCTACTCTCCTATCCCTTTGTGACTAGCAGCAGACACTGATTTTAGCTTAATCATATGAGAATGGAGAGGGGAGGACTGAAAATGTGCTATTTTCTCCCTAGGGCTGGCCCTAGATTAGGGACCCTGAGGGTTGTAGATATTCCCTGGATGATCTTTCCACCCTGTAGTAGAAGCTAATTCAGCTCAGACACAAATGGAAAGGAGAGCCAAGGGAAGGAAAGAGGTGGGGAGATGCTTGATGACTCCAAATCCAAAATGATATGCCTTTCTACAGCATCACAGTGAATGAGTAGAATTTACAGATCAGTTGAGACAGGGGAGAGGTCACTTTCTGTGTCTCTGAAATGACACTTCATTGGCAGATGCCTTTTCTGCCTACATGAAACATCAGCCTTATAGAGAAACTTCACTGTCTCCTACATCAGGATACTTCCAGTGGCAAAGCACATTTTTCTCAGGAAATGCTTCATTCAGGAGTTCACCGTGCCCCCCCCGCCTAGGCTACAGGAAGGAACAGACTGAGCCAGGATGTGAACAGGGATCTTTCAGGGCCAGAGGAGGATGTGGGCTGAGGGGGAGAAGAGTGGAGTAGAAGCAATGTGTTGGCAAAGACTCTCAAGCAGGAAAGGAATTTCAAGGGAATACTTTGTGTTCTTACATCTGTGGGCACGGGCTGCCCTGAGCTGTCCCCATTTGGCAACCCAGTCCCTGCTTCAGATCAATGATCTTCCTCTCTGAGATGGCTTATCAGAGCTGCAGGTCAGACTATCAACTCTGAGAGGTACTTAAGAGATATTTCTTGGCTCTTATGAGTAGGGTTTTTTTTTTCATTCTTTGTATTTATAGCCCCAACTCCTAGAACAGAGGTGACGGATCAGAGGCCTCAAGGTCACATGTGGCCCTCTAGGTCCTTGAGTGTGGCCTTTTGACTGAATCTGTTTGCATTTTCTGCCAGGTGAAATAAAGTCTGTCCTATATTTCCTGTGTTGTTACACTGATTGGGAACTAGAAGTCTTTTGTCTTTCTTTTGTGAATACCTAAAATCTAGGTCCTAGACAGATGCCTGATATTCCTTGGGGAAACCATAGATGTAGGGCAAAAGGTTCCATGGGAGGCAGAATTATACAGTAGAAAGAACAAATCATGTCTCTGATGCTTGGTACCTGGGTGATCCTGGGGAAAATCACCCTTTCTGGGCCTCATTTATTCACTTTTAAAAGGAGGGGATTGGGCTCCATGGCCCTGAAATCTCTTTCAGCTCAAGATCTAAGGCCCTCTGCCAAGACTTGTGAAGTCCAGGGTGAAGGCTGCCCACTGAGGGATGAATTTCTTTCACTACATCAATTCGTAAAATGATGAATCCTCGAATTGTGACAATATCTAACATTTCTTTAAGAGTTGAAATGGTTTCCATTCCTCTTTGTACAGAGTGGGGAGACTAAAAGCTCCAGGCACTGCTTCTATCTCTCTGGACTTCTTTTTCACCATGCCCCCACACACCTTCTCTCCGACCCACTCTGCCCTCCCCATGCCAGAGAAAGGAAGTGATTTTTCCAAGAACATGTTCAAGGAAAAGGAGACAGAGAAAGCAGCAGCTTCATGGGATGAATATTAAAACAAAATACAAAGACTTTAAAAAAAACAGAAGAAAATATAAGGTACGTATTATCAAAAACAACTGATCTGGAATTGGAAAGAGAGGGAAAGTGAATGGTGACAGGAAAATGAGGTGCAGTCTTGGTTCCAAGACAGATACACTGTCAGGTGACCTACTAGAGGATGACTGTGAGGTTTCAGCCCTGTCTGGCTTGAAGGGTTATGCTGTGACAAGAACAGAGAATTTCAGACGAGGCCTGTGTTTGAGGGGAAAGATAATGACTCCTCTTGTGAACATGTAGAGTTTGAGATGTCTGTACGACCCATCTCAAAATGGCAGGCATGCATTTCTCTCTTCCTTTTGTAAGGATAGGTCTCCACGTGTAGCTAGCTTCAGTGAGCAAAGATTGGAGTGCTCCCCTATATGTGCTATGAGAAGAAAGCCCATTTCAAGAGTGTAGGAGCACCTCAAGGGAGGCTGGTCTTGTCCAGACCCACTTTTCATTTGGCTGAAGGGCTTATTTTAATTATGCTTACGGAAAGAAGAAAAAGAAGGAGGAGGAGGAGGAAGAAGAGGAGGAGGAGAAGGAAAAGAAGAAGAAGAAATAGAAGAAGAATTTATAAAGCATTTTAAGGTTTGCAAAATAAAAGCTCATTGGGCCACCAGAGCCGCTACTGAAGAAGGCTTGAACCACTTTTCACCAGACTGAGAACAGGAGGTTGCCAAAGAGGATATTGTCAGCCCCACTGCTGGGACATCTGGCCTTAAAGCAGAACAGAAACTCTGATGAGAGCAGGCCCACACCCTCCTAGTTAGCTTACCTCTATTTCTCCTGATAACCGGAATCAGCAGAAATAAGTCCCATTGCTTTGGTTGCATAAATGCTGCCGGCCATCAGAACCACCATGGAAACCTGGTGTCATCATCTCAAAGGAAGAGGGACATAGTGCCCAAAAAACTCCTACCCCCATCCCCACTGCACTTCCTTATTCTGAAAGACCTGAGTCTTACTGGGACAGAATGGCTCATCTTGGGCAAAAGGAACATCTACCTCCCCTTGATTACAAGCTGGCTGGTCACCCGGAGTCTATTGAAATCTACAGAATTGTAAAAATACTCCTACTTTTGTCAGTCAAATCAATATATTTTCAATACTAATCAATCAATAAACATTTATTAAGTGCCAACTATTTGACAGGCACTGTGCTAAGTGCTAAAAATACAAAAAGAGGTAGAAGACAGTGACTACCCTCCAGGAACTCATAATGTAATGGAAGAGGAGGAGAAAGCGAATGAGCGAGAGCGAACAAGCAAGAGACAGAGAAAGAGGGAGAGAGAGAGAGAGAGACAGAGACAGAGAAAGAGACAGAGAGACAGAGACAGACGGAGGGAGAGAGAGAGAGAGAGAGAGAGAGAGAGAGAGAGAGAGAGAGAGAGATTGAGGGAAGGAGGAGAGGAGAAGTAGAGAAAGAAGAGAGCCAGAGATAGATTCATATAGCAGCTGGCTGTAGAACAATATGCATAAGAAGATGTGTAAACCAGCTGTGGCTACAAGAACTGAGTCAGGAGGAAAAAGAATCATGCCATCCAACATTCTATTCAAGATTCGGTGATCGCCTCCTAACCAGGTGCCCATAAGTCTGCCCATAGTCCTGAATCCTTGAATTTTCCAAGAGAATCTCTGAATGTTAAGGAATGTTCTGCAGATCACATGAACTTTCAGGATTATAATTCTCCTTTTATATGCCACATTCAATCTTCACATTAGGAGGGTTCTTACTCTAATTTCCAGGTAGAGAGTACAAGTATTATGATGCTTATTGCCCAGATGAAGGAAGAGAGGCCCAGAGAAGAGAAAAGTCCTGCCTGGAAAGAATATTGGTTCCAGGATAACCATGGGTCTAAGGTTAGGTCACACAGCTAGTAGAAGCTTCATTCCACACCTGCCTCAGTCCTCACTCTCCTGAACTCCAGAAGCCATGCTGTTGGGACTTAATCCATGCAGTTTGGGAATCCTTCCTCCCACCATCACCCCCAGATGCACTCCTTGGTAAGTAAGCACAAATTCACTTGGACCACTCTATGTAGTCAACTCCATACCAAGGCATTCATCTCTTCCTGTCTACATGAAAATTCCGCCCATTTACTGTGTCACAGAAGAATGACCTCTGGTTTTGGACTTCAATAAATGAATCAATAAACATTTATTAAACACCTAATATGCTCCCACAATTTTCCTAAGCACTGGGAGGTGAGGCAACAAGCACGGTCTCCTACACAGATCTTTCCTTTCTATGTCTTCATTCAATTAACATCAACCATATTTTATGGTCATTGAAGGCTTAGCATGGGAAAGGTTTAAAGCAGGGATGGAGGTCCTGTGGCCTCAAGGCCACATGTGCCCCTCTAGGTCCTCAACAGCAGCCCTTTGACTGAATCTGAACTTGACAGAAAAAATCTCCTTAATAAAAGGATTTGTTCTGTGAAGTTTGGATTCAGTCAAAGCACCACACTTGAGGACCTAGAGGACCACATGTGGACTCCAGGCCACAGTTTCCCCACCCCTGGTTTAAAGCATAACCTGAGCAGAATCTCTGCAATCTGGGGGCTCTATAAACTAGGACTAGCCCAAGACAGAAAATAATTTGTTTTCAATGCCCAGTTCTTATCCTCTTTCTTCTGAAGTGACTGTGTAGAAGCTATGCTTCCTGCTAGTTGAAGGCAGATGTGACAACATCTCTACAGCAGGGGGAAAGTCAGCATAGACCTCAATCAGAAAGTTACAGGGCAAATGGTACATCCCTCCCTCCTGGGAATGTGGAGGCTGGTGGAGGAGGAGTGCTTTAAGGATGAATGTGCTCCTCCTGTGTCAATTCATCCCAATTTCACTATATCCTAATTATTTTTTCTTTCTCCTGTGGGAATAGGGGACAGGGGAATGCTGGTATAGTCTTTGGAGCAGGATAGGATCCTAATATGGGCTCTAGGCTGAAGCCCCACCCTTCAGGAGTGAGGCTCTGCAGAGGAAGAATTGTGTTGTTGAAAGCTGTATCAGAAAGGCCCTATCTCTGGTTGCCATGGCGACTTGTCTGTTAGCAAGAAAATCTCATCTTGAGTTGTGAGCTCGGATGCTAGTTCCTCATTAGCCTGGCATTATGACGCTCTGTCCTCCAAGAGGAAAAGGGGGGTTCTTTCCCTTTTTGCTCTGAGCAGTCAACTGGGCAGACCATAAATTTTTAGGCACTACAATCTAACAGGAGATAAATATACCCAAAATTTTATAATGCATATATATGTATACACACATTATATATATATATCAACAAAAAGAGACAGAGATAGAGAGGAGGAGAGAGGGAAAAATAGAAGTAAACTTCAGAAAAGTAGGTAAAAGAAGATATGCAAACCAGCTGTGGCTACAATAATTGAGTCAGGATAAGGAACATAACTCTGCCTCTAGGCCAAATATATGCTGGAAATCTTGAATTTCCCAAGAGAATCTGAATACTAAGCAATGCTCTGCACTATGTGTTTTAAGGACTACAAGAACTTTGCACATGCCCCTTTTGATTGACACAAGACCCTTGTAAGGGCTCTAACCCTAATTCCAAAGTAGAAAATACAAGTCTTATCATTCCCCTTGCCCAGATGGAGGAAAAGAGGCCAAGAGAAGGGAAATGACATGTCTGGAAAGGAAGTGAGTTTGGGGATGGTCCTAGGGGTAGGGTTAAGTCACAGGATCTATAAGTGCTTCCCTTCACCTATCTCAGCACTCACTCCCCAACCTCCAGAGAAAATCCCTTTGGGTATTTCAGCCTCACCCTGTTGGAACCCTCCTCCCTGCCCAGCCTCCTTGGTGAGTAAGCACAAAGTCACCCAGCCCACTACATTCAGCCAGCCCCATGCCAAGCCATGCTTCCATTCCTCTCCAGGCAGACAACCAGGCCATCACCTTGCCATATTCCCTGGGAAAATATCAAGCAAATATCCTCTGAGATTCTTACATACTTCTCTGCCACCTAAGTAAGGAAATGCTTAAACTCAGGGCTACTTTTATTGTTCTGTTGATTACCTAGACCTAAGGGAGTGGTGTAGAAATGTTAACAAAGAAGATTAAACTTAAACATGTTTGAAAGTTTCCCCCACCAGAGAGCCAGTTGACAGACATTTACAAGCACACCTCAGAAGTCACTTCATCTCTCCACCTTCTGATCTGTAAAATGGGCTAAGGATAAGTGCTGTCCCTCCCTTCTAAGGCTGTCTGAGCTAAGTGGTTCCCAATCTTACAACTCTGGGATACCAGCTGACATCACCCAGCACTTTAAGGCTAGCAAAGTCTTAAATATAGGGAGATATAAGGATATATACATATATATGTATGTATGTATATATGCATGTATGTATATACATGTAGGTATGTATATATATATATATATGTGTGTGTATACACACGCAGACACATACAGACACACATATATGTATATATAACATCTTTTAGTTGTATATCTTCCAAGCCAAATACTTATCTGAGAAATCTGATGTAAGGGATTTCCCCCCATTTAGTTACTTCCCTTCTTATCCAAGATGCATTGATTTTGCTTGTACAAAAGTATTTCAATCTCATGTAATCAAGATTATCTATTTCATTATTTATAATTGCTTCTTTTCCTTGCTTGGTTAAGACGACTTCTTCTACCCATAGCTGTGAAAGGTATATGATCTTTCCTAGTACTTTTTATCAAACGGAGTTCTTTTCTTTTTTTTTATTTAATATATTTAGTTTTCAGCGTTGATTTTCACAGGAGTTTGAATTACAAATTTTCTCCCCATTTCCTACCCTCCCCCCCACTCCAAGATGGCATGTATTCTGGTTG
>JAQQSZ010000621.1:0-16251 GCA_028646595.1 Phalanger gymnotis | reverse complement strand
TCTTCAGTGGTCTTTTGGACCTCTTTTTCCATTTGGTTAATTCTGCCTTTTAAGGCATTCTTCTCCTCATTGGCTTTTTGGAGCTCTTTTGCCATTTGAGTTGGTCTATTTTTTAAGGTGTTGTTTTCTTCAGTATTTTTTGAGGTCTCCTTTAGCAAGTGATTGACTTGTTTTTCATGGTTTTCTTGCATCATTCTCATTTCTCTTCCCAATTTTTCCTCTACTTCTCTTACTTGCTTCTCCAAATCCTTTTTGAGCTCTTCTATGGCCTGAGACCAGTTCATGTTTTTCTTGGAGGCTTTTGTTGTAGGCTCTTTGACTTTGTTGACTTCTTCTGGCTGTATGTTTTGGTCTTCTTTGTCACCAAAGAAGGATTCTAGAGTCTGAGACTGAATCTGGGTGCGTTTTCGCTCCCTGGCCGTGTTCCCAGCCAACTTACTTGACCCTTGAGTTTTTCAATGGGTATGACTGCTTGTAGAGCCAAGAGTACTTTGTTCCAAGCTTGAGGGGATGCGCTGTTGTTTTCAGAGGTATTACAGCCAGCTCTGCCACACCAGCACTCCTCCTTCCCCAAGAACCCCCAACCCAGACTGGACTCAGATCTTATGCAGGCTCGGCACTCCTGCTCTGATCCACCACTTAATTCCTCCCAACAGGTAGGCCTGGGGCCGGAAGCAACTGCAGCTGTAGTTCTGTAGCTGCCCCACCTCTGCTGCCCCTGGGGGCTGTGGCTGAACCGTGAACTCCTTTCACTCTGTCCCTGCAGCTTTTCCCACTAGCCTTCTGTATTGTCTTTGGTGTTTGTGGTTTAAGAAGTCTGGTAACTGCCACAGCTCACTGATTCAGAGTGCTACAGCCTGCTCCTCCTGGCTTCTGGTCTGGTTGGTCCACGTGGCCCACAATGGGCTCTACTCCACTCCCAGCTCTGTGCATGATAGACCTTACCCAGAGACTGTCCAGGCTGTCCTGGGCTGGAGCCCTGCCTCCTTTCCCTATTTCTTGGGTTCTACAGTTCTTCTCTGTTGTCTTTGTTGTTTGTGGGTCAAGAAGTCTGGCAACTGCCACAGCTCACAGATTCAGGGTGCTAGGGCCCGCTCCACCCTGCTCCCGGTCTGGTTGGTCCACGTGGCTCATGCTGGGCTTCGCTCCCCTCCTGCCCCCAGCTCTGTGCGCGATAGACCTCACCCAGTGACCATCCAGGCTGTCCTGGGCTGGAGCCCTGCTTCCCTCTGCTATTTTGTGGGTTCTACAGGTCTAGAATTTGTTCAGAGACATTTTTTATAGGTTTTTGGAGGGACTTCACAGGGAGCTCACGCAAGTCCCTGCTTTCCAGCCGACATCTTGGCTCAGCCCCCACTATCTAAAGTCTTCAAAAGATTTAGTGATTTTTTTAAAGGTTCTGATAATTTCCCCTTTAACACAAAGATTCTTCCTCTACCAAATAATTCCAGAATCTTCATTCTGGCATTGATTGTGCAGAACGATGTTGTCTACAGTTCTTCTAACATTTCTTATAACTCTCTCACTTGTACCTTATCACGTGATACACTATAGTTATTTGTGTCTCTGTATTATCCCTCTTTTGATAATGATTCAGAAGGCCTGAGGCTGTAGGGCCTAATCCAGGCCTCTCATTTCAGAAACAGAACTGAAGGTCAAGGTGACTCATCCGGGAGAACCTAGGTTTAATTAAAGAGCGGAGAGAAATGCGATTGTGAGCACTCGGACTCAAAATCCATTATTTTTGTGCCCTAAATGCCGAAAGGCTATAAAATATGATAGTAGAGTCAGAGAAAGGATATGAGGAATTAATATTAATAATTTGTTATCTTTAACTATGTCAAGTTGCAAATTAAGCTTCTTAGGTAGGCATTTTATATCACGGACCCCATTCTAAAAAAATATATTTTAATATTTCAAGTTTTAGGTACATCAACTGTTTGGGGATTAATCATTTGATAGAATGAAAGAGAAACTCCACTGATACAAATAGCTTCTCAGAAGCAAGGTCTATGGTTCCATGAATCAGTTTAAAAATACAAACAAAACACGGAAAGGAAACCCACTCCATAGAATGATTGCCACACATCTCTTGTTCAATATAAGTAAAAGCAACGATAAGAATAACACTCAGCAAAATCAAAATGGCAGCCACCTAATTTTGAAGACTTGAAAGAAAACAACATTCAGAGAATGAATTCTTGATTTAGAAAATATGACCTGGGTTAAGTGATAGCATATTTTCATAGTTAGGTGATGGATTGGGCTGTTGTGTGTTTGGACCTGATCTGATGCTGTATGTACTTCCTAGAATTAGAAAGAGTATGGATTGTGAACTCCTGAATGCAGTCAGAACACTAAAAGAAGAGAAGAAATTCTCTTGAGGAGCAGGTATCTCATTTTTTTTTGAAGGGAAATATATAAGATTCTTAATCCAGAACAAAAGTAAAATCCTTTACTAGAGCCTAAAATACTTTATTTCTTTCTGAAGATATTAATCTTTATTCCCTCCTTTCCTCATTTTCCCCTATAGCTTCTTTTAAAATTCAGAATTAGTGATCTTTTCTCATGTAAACTCCTTGAGGTTGTGATGCAATGATTGAGTACCTGTCCCTCCCTTTTATCTCAATGGGCCTAGGGATGTAATAATGGAGAACAAGAGATCTCATTTTCTGTCTGGTTGTTTGGCTCCAAAGGGAGCCTGTGCATTTCTCCAGACTCCCAACAGTCACAGAACCCAGCTACCAACTGTCACATTCTTTGGTGGTTATATACCTGTCTAGTGCTTTCAGTGGATTATCTTTCCCTCATTCATCCTGATCCTTTTGAGAGATCTAGACATCTGATCAGCCCCAAGAATACATAATTAAGAATGTTCCTTCAGCCAGTGTGAGATCTTGGGAAGACAGAGTAATCTAGCAAAAATAAGAGTGGGATAAGTGTCAGGAAATCAGGGTCCCAGAACAAAGCCTTAGCCCATGGCTGTTCCATTACCATATCTGAGGCACTAGACTGCAGCTTCAACAAAGAACAGGTCCAGGTCCAGGGCTATAATTTCCCTGCCAGGATGCCAATGAGAGAGAAACATATTTGCCCCTCATCTCATCTAAAATAATGGTACGTGGTTACGGAGGGACAATATCACATGTGGACCACTGGATCAGGGCTAAAGTTTTGAAGATACCACATCTTTTACTACTATTCATGTGGACTGTTTCACTATTACCTTACCTTGACCAGCACAGAGGATGGTGGATTGGATGTGATCTAAATTTCATTATATTCTTGTCTTAGCTCCAGGGATTCAGCTTTATAGAGCCTCTAGATTATAGCTAGACCGTCTCCTGGTCTTAACCATTAGGGCAAAAATGCAGGTCCAGAGTCACACTTGGTCATTCATTCGCTGTGTCTGGACCACTGAGTTAAGCTGAGGCCATTTTTATGTTATTTTCCATGTATTATCCATATAATTGGTATTCTCATGGAGTTCTGATTACAAGGGCAGAAAAAGTATAATGTTTACTGGTTGATTTTACATGGTTGAGTTTTCAAAGGGAGGGAAATGATTCCAGAGAAGATATGATGGACTGACAAAGAATAGAAGGAGGAAATAAAGATCATGATGGGTATGAAGAAGAGATTAAGGAAGAATAAAGAATGATAGAAAGATAAGAAATCATGCTCTGAGAGAAGGCTATTGGAATTCTGAACCATTGACTTGAATACATTTATATATGATTGCACTTTGTATTTATTTGTTTATATGCATATTTTATCACATCTTCCACAGAAGCTCAGAAGCTTTCTGAGAGAGAGGAGGGAATGTTTTATTTTTACCCGTGAGTTTCTTTCTTGCCTGAAGGTTAAAGGGGACTTTAAAAGGTTCATTTATCTAGGAAGAAGTTTTAAGCTCCCAATCAGCATTTGAGTGTTTAATGAATTTGAGTTTATTCCTTTTTTAATATCATGGCTAATGAATTATATATACCTTTATGTACTGTTTGTGTGAGTAAACACCATCGAAACTCAGAGGAACAGGAAGAGGTGTAGTTTTTCTAGTCCGTGGGTCCCGAACTCTACATAAACCAAGAAGATATATATTATATAGGTGTATATTATGTATATAGATATGTATATATATGTATACAGATATGCATGTATGTATCTCTATATATGTATACATACACAAACCAATTAGAGGAGTATTGTCACCCATAAAATGGTGGAGGTAGGAGACATAACTAGCTCTCCAACAGCCATAGAAATCTTGGCTTTACTCTCAGACCATCCACTCATGCTCATTCGAAAATTTAATTGCTGGGAAAGAACATTTAACTGATAGCATTTGGCCCATGTTAGTATTACTGAATGGGAGCAAGGAGATTCCTTTGATGCTTAAATAAATATTATTATATAAAGCAAGCTGTAGCAGCAAGCACCCTGGCACACCCAGGCTGGCCTGCTAGCACAGATTCTTTGATCTGCTTTTCTAAAAGGAAAAGCAACTTTTCAAGGAGTCAACAATTTTACTTTAATTATATTCACTAGTTCAGGGGGAAAAGGTCAGCACCCTGAACGTGGAGAATATAGAAGCAGAAAAATTAGCACAAAGATCTGAACAAGGTAATACAACCACCTACATACGCCACCAGATCGGGGAAGCACCACTACATCTGAGTAGTTGGGGGGCTCTTAACAAACAGCTACTCAGAGTCCTGTCCAGGGAATCAAAAGGTCTTTCTCATGAGCAAGCCCCAAAGCAAAATACCAACCTCAGAATACATATATATACACACTTCTCAGAGCTAGAAGGCATCACAACCCTCATGACTCAGTGCCTAATTAGCTTAGTACCAAAAGGTGTGGAAGCCTTCCTGCAAGCAAGCCTCCCCACAAGCAAGCTGCTCTTTAGGCAAGTTCCTCGCCCAATGGGCTCTTTGTGACTCAGAATGTATCACAGCTGTGATTGAACACATGTGGTCACATAGGCCTATTAATGGATGGGGAAGATCTTCCTATTCCATTAACATTTCATTTGGCCCCAAGATTTTGCATATCCATTATGTAGGCTAATGGGACACTAGGTGCAACTTGTATCCAGATAGATATTAACATCTCTTAAGAAGCAAATACAACATAATTCCCACAAAATAAACACATCATGAGCCTCACATTTGCAAAATACATAGCAACCTAACAACTCATTACCAGGGTGGCCACATGGCCCTAAACAAACACAAAAGTATATAACATAACATAAAATAACATACTCCCCACCCTATACATACTGTGGGGGTCAAAATCTTTGAGGAGTGTATCATCGAGGCAAGTTATCACTATGAATATGCTGGCATGGTTCTGAATCACAAAATGCAACAGACTCTCCATATTGAACACAGAAGCAAAATATTTATTGATTCACCAGAAAGCTAAATCCCAATACCAATAAACTGAATCCATCATAGCAACAAAGAAGTTAATGTACACTACCACAGCAGGGAGCAACTCCATCCCAAAGCCTTCTCCTTGCTCGGGCCTTCCCACAAACACTCACAATCCTATCTGCCTTCTTGCCTGCTTCTACTCTTTCCCACCTCTCTTAACTGCTCTGACTAACATCCTTCCTGCTCCACCCTTTCAGCAAGCTCTTCCCACCATATGTGACTTAGGCTTCCATGTGACTTAAGCAGGTCACATGGGTCTATTAATGGACGCGAAGATCTTCAAATTAAGCAAAAATACATTAACAATACAGGGAATGAACAACCAGCTCCTCTTCCCTCAATCCAAAACACAAATGTCCAAGTAAAAGTCCTCTTGGGAGTGTGTCCTTTTCCCCTGCTGTCTCAGGCTCCCTCCTGGCACTCTCAGGTACAGGCATGTTCTAATGTCTCCAGCCCAGTTCCGAGACCTGAGGGGTGACTGGGTGACAAAGCCAACAGGGTGGATCCTCGGGGTCCACAGCACTTCTCCCCACCCACCATAGACAATTCCACCCCTGGGCTCCCAAAACTTTCCAGGGGGGTGCAGTAGGGAAGCACACTCAGCACTCCTGCCTTGCTGCAAAGTTTTCATCTTTCCCTGGGGCTAAATTCCGAATTCCAAGGTTCTTCTTCTTTCAGGGGCTGACCACTCCTGGCTCCTGCCTGAGTCCTGACACAGGCAGCTCTCCACTCCTGCTCCATGGCTCCATTCTACTTCCACTTCTGCCACTTCCAAACACTGCTCTAGCCCTCATTTCAAGGTCTGGGAGGTGGTGCACTACAGAACAATATGGACAGGTCAGCATTGCTACAAAGGCAGTTTGAAGTAGACGTTCTTGTTTCAGGATACACTTGAAAATTTGAGTCACTTTAATATGAAAATTATTTCTACGTTAATCCCAATCTGCCATCACACTCTATCAATGTACTAGAAACACACACCATTGCTTTGCATTGGATATTTAGATGCCTACACTTGGCATTTGTGTGACCCAGAAAATTGGAGATATCAAGATAGAGGAGATTAAATGCAAAAAAAATATAAAATATTAAAACCTGTTTATCTTGGTAATAATTTTGTTTTGCCATTCTATTGTTTAATTAAATAATTAAGCATTTAGAAGCCAACAAATTTGTGACTCTTTTATAGTATTATGCATGGAAAATGTATAACTCATACATAATCATATCTTCTATTGGAAGCTTTCCCAGTCTCCTTTAATTCTAGTATCTTCCTTCTGTTGATTATTTTCTATTTAATCCACTTATAGCTTATTTATATTTAGTTGTTTTTATGTTATCTCCTCATTTACATTGTGAGGTCCTGGAAGGCAGGACCATCTTTTGTCTTTTTTTTTTTTAAATCCCCAGTACTTAGCACAATGCCTGGCATATAGTGGGTACTTAACAAATCTTTGTTGATTGACATAATTGCTACAAACAAGAATGTAGCTTATAGTATATGAGAAATAGTATTATGTAGTAGATAGAGAGCTGACTTTTGATCCAAGAAGACTCAGGTTCCAATGCACCTTCTCACACATGTTGTCTGTGTGACCCTGGGCTGATCACTTAATCATTCAATACTCTTGGGTACCCCTTTAAGACCCAAAGGTGCAGAGAAGGTGCTGACCAGCCTTGGTAGAAGAAGTTTCCTTATCTAGGAATTCCCTATAATAATGAAATCACAGGCTCAATCCCTATCTCTGTATGACTTCTAAGGAGATAAATGGATCTACGTATGTATATATATGCATATATATATACATATATAGACAGACAGACAGATAGATAGATAGATAGATAGATAGATAGATAGATAGATAGATAGATAGATAGATAGACGTATATATCAATATTTGTAAATATCATTCAGATGTTTGTTACATGAACAGGAAATTTCCAGACTTCTTGTTAACCTACTCCTTTTACAGTAATAGGCACAGCTTTCTTTTACGAATTTTTAATAAATGGAGTTGGACAAGAGACTCCCTGAGTTCCCTTTCTGTTTTAAATTCTAGGATCCAGAATGGCAGAATGTTACCAGACACAGGTTGACCAAAGGCTGGGGGAGTTGGCTTAGCATCTCATATCTAACTCACTAAAGACAATGAGGAGAGAATGATTCTGGTACATTAAGCATCAAGGAGAATACGTTAGTTCTTTATATGAATAAGAGGGGAGGAGGTCAAATCTATAACTCCATTACAAATACACACACATACACACACATACATGCACATGTCAACTGGGCCCTCACTGCTGAAAGGCAATCTTGCTGTACCTTCAACTCACTATCCTACTCTCCATGGTGACTTTTCCAAATCTTTTTGTCCCCCTTCAAACCTTGCATGGCTCCCTCTACCCCATTTGCTGTGAACACCCTCTCCTTTCTTCTTCACTTCCTATCAGGTGCCTTTTGCTACTGCCAAAATGTACATGGGCAATTCAATCTAGTGACTGGATCCAACTGGCTTGGCTGTTCCACAAACGTGATACTCCATCTTTTGGCTCTGGGCATTTTCTCTGATTGTTCCCCATGCTTTATCCTTATTCTGCTCTAATTTCTGGTTTCCCTGGCTTCCTTTAAGTTCCAATTAAAATTCTACTTTCTGTAAGGAAGTCTTCTCCAAACCTTTTTTTTTCCTGTTAATTATTTACTATTTATCCCGTTTATAGATTACTTTGTATATATGTGTTAGCATGTTGTTTCCCTCATTAGATTATAAGCTCCTTGAGAGCAGGGACCATCTTTTGCCTCTTTTTGTATCCCCAGTACTTAGCACAGTGCCTGGTATATAGTAAACGCTTAATAAATATTTATCGACTGATTGAATCCTTGGGTCTTCTCTATACAGCATTATATACTAGGAACTACTTGGGAGAAGGAAATGCTGTTGGATGTGGTGTGGGAATGGGGGACTCTGCTGACCACAAGGGCACAAGGCACGTAGCCTGTTGGACAAGAAAAGGACCATAAGGGAATATCTACTATACCTGTAAATTGCAGAGATTGGGACATACACATTCTGATCTAGGTTCCCACTCTCCTAAGATCACGAATTACATCACACTTAGGATTTGTAAAGTGCTCAGCACAATTTCTGCCATGTGGTAGGTGTTTAATAAATACTTATTCCCTTTTCCTATTCCCGTATTAAAAAATGTAAGGCTAGTTAGGGCCATTGTTCCCTCACCATTATTTGTTCCTTCCTACATCTTTAGAAGGAAAAATTACAGGTGGATACCAGTGATGATGACACTTTAATAGAAGTGTCTGTACAAATAACATCAATTTTTAAATGTACGACTGATTTAAATGATGGTTACAGAACTTTCATTCCTTCATTCATTCATGAAAATGATTTGCATGAAAAATGGTCAATTTTAATTCCATGTAAGAATTTTCATATTATTGGTCATTATGACAACACTAAGTCAAAATTTTATATAACTGTCTCTTGGTCAGCACTGAGATGTGATCTTCAATTCACATTCTTAAAAATTTAGGATTTTCTTAAAGGTTAATCCTTTTTTTTACTTGTTCCTAAGCAGATGAACCATTTGCATCTGAAATTGAAGATGGTATGTGGGATAATTTAGGCCAATGTTCATGGATTTCTGAGGTAGGGTTCCAAGTAAAGACCATTTATTTACCTTCTCAAAACACTTTCTTTCGGAGAGAGTGTGGCTTATCCTTTTCTTGAGCACACCTCAGAAAAACCAAAGCTAGTTGGAGGCCAAAAAGTCTATGCCTCGGAGGTTTTGAGGACTCAAATATTTTTTAACACAGGCACACTTTTCAATCAGAATAGGAACACAAATTTAGAGTGAGAAGAGACTTTAGAGGCTATTGGGTCTAATTTCATTTTACAGATGAGGAAAGAAAGGCACAGAGAAGTTAAGTGACTTGACTAGTATCATATAGCTATTGCATTTCCGGAGTGACATTTGAACTCAATCTTCTTGACTCTTGAGTTCATTATAAATGCCACAAAGTGAAAACAGAAAGTTTGTGCTCTAAGCAGCTAGAAAAGAAGCTATTATTGGCCTGTCTGTTCCATCTCTCTTTCTGTCCCATAAAGAAACACCCAAACTACTGTTCCTCATCCCTTTCAGCCCAGGGCAAATCAGACTTTCAGCCTCCCTCTGCAAACAGCAACACTTCCCCTATTATGAGTGAATAATTATACTAGTGCCATCCTTCCTTCAGCAAACTGTTTGGGCAGGAGTCTCAGGAGGCCATTCTGGTAGAGTACAAAGCAGAAGAGATCCTTGAGCCCATAGGATGGATCTCTGATGCCTCCGTTCTTCGATTCTAACCACTAAGCAATTATAGTAATCCAAGTTTTTTTAATTTGTCTTAATGACTTCTTGTATTCACATCATGTATGTCAAATCTGATTTGAAGGCACATTTACTACTTCCCTTTTGCACCTAAATTGCTAGTTACTAGTTTCGGGTTTCCGGCAATCAATTTCATATTGGTGATTTTTCTATTGAGGCAAAGGTAGAGGTAAAGTAGATATGGACGGTACTAAAAGGTACAGTTTTAGGCAAAGAAGGAGACAGTGAGGTGAAATAGAGAGGAGGGAAGAACAGTTTTTTGGGGGAGACTGATTAATTTGTGCTATTTCATACTCATGAGTTCCAGAGATGCCAATATAGATCTAATGCCCTACAAAGTACGAGAATCCCCCATCATATGTGATTCCTCCTTCCTAGTTAACACAGGTATTAAATCTCTAAGGAATAACATATATAGTTTCTCTTATCTACCCATAACCTGCTAACAAATATTGCCTGAGCAAGGCTAGAACTTAGACTGAAACTAAAAATCACAGAACTACCTGAGTTCTATGCAAAGACTCTATGTACATTTAGCTGCTGAGAACCAACTGAAAATTTAAGTGTTTGATACAGCTTCAAAGCAGATTGTGTTCAGTGTGGCAGCCTAGGCCATAGGACACTATTTCTAAGTACCAGGATCACCACCTCTGGTCCCAGTACTGACCACACCCCTAGAGATGGGCTGGGCAAAACTAACTGCCGATAGATAATATTCAAACAGCACTTTATTGGGTCAGGGCAACTCAGATCCCCTATCAGATGCTAATATCTATATGCTCAGTCCTGCTGATGATGTCTGAGGAAGCAATCTGTTTCTTCTACATCCCAGGATACAGTTCTCTCAGGCAATCATACCATTTTACAGAACTGACTGATTTTGAACTCAGTTACTGTATTTCTATTGGGATTCAGTTCCTTAAGTTCCTCCTCTGCCTCCCCACTGCCCATTCCTGGGGAAGCTCGTAACTACCAGGAAGACCACAGCTAGATTTCAGCTGGCCTCCTTGGTCCATGTATTTAAAAGCATGTAAGTTATTATCCTCCCTGGTCTTCTTGAAGTTCTCACCAGTAGGCAACCTTATGCTCTGTGGTGGCAGTTGTGAGAAGGCAAAGTAGATTGGGGTCAGGATGAGATATGCCAAGGGATCCTCAATAGGACTGATATTCTCTTGGGATCAGGAATCAGAGAAGGAAGGGTCTTGAAGGGTTTATGATCAGCAGTGAAACAAACAAATTCCTTGAATCATACAGGGAAAGCCCTTGGATTTCAGTTTCATGGAATCATGGAGCTGGGACACTCTGAATTGACCCCTGCAAGGAAAGAAGAGAGGGAAGCAGCAAGATTCTGTATTGGAATGGCTTGGTGTAAGGATTCAGTAGTCTACATGAGTGGTCCTTGACCTTGGCAGTAGTCTAAACTAAAATCGTTTCACTTTAGCTGAAGGTGGTGTCCAAGAAATTCTCAAGCTAAAAACCAAATAAACCACTGGTACCTCTTTAAGTAGAAACAACAGTGTTTTATACCTTTAGGACACAAGGGGTTAGCGTGCTGAGTAGGGTGAATACATTACACTACCAAATGGAACAAAAACCCTTTGGGTCTGTTCTCATTGAATCTTATTTAATGCTTTCCAAACCCCAAAATGGAAATCCTAACAGACAGAGAAACCTGGCTTTAAGTGTAATAATTTATATTAAAATATGAAGTACCTCATTATTTGCAAAGCAGTAGGCTTAGAGATATGGCAGACAAAATAATGCCCACATATAAATAGATTACTATGTGATAGCTCTGACTTATGTTGGGACAGGATCTCATGTTTTGTTCTTTGTTAAGAGAAATACTGAATCTGATGTTCAAAGAATAAAAGGCAACCACTTATAAACCCCTGAGGAGGAGCAGAAAATTCCATTTTTAGTAAAGCCAAAAGTCCAAACTCTTCTTATTTCTTTAAGAATCATCTTTTGCATTTATGTTTATTATAATTAGTCCCAGATGATCATGGACCAAAGTTGCTCCATGATTTCTTCATGAACTCATGTCTTCTGTATGGTCTGATACCACAAGACTCAACCTTGAGATAGGTATATGTATATATATATGTACATATACGCATATATATGTATATATATATACATATACACACACACACACATATATGTATACACACATATGTATATATATATATATATAATACCTTGTTTTCTTTGGATCCTATGACAGAATCCTTTCAGGCAAATATACTTATCTGAAGGGATTGATGACTTTTCTTTTCTTTGTTTCTATGGGGGATTTATTCTTTTAGTTTTCCACAAAGTAGGAAGGTATTTAGTCACCAAGGCCATTCACAATGGGCTTTACATTTTGAGATATTTGAAATATTCTGGTGCCTATACTTTTTGTAGCTCCTTCTTATAAAAGTCATTTTGGGATTAGGGAGAATGCAGTCACTGGCATGAGTATTTGGGTGACAGGAAAGGGAAAATGGTGTGGGCTTAGAAGAGGGCCTCACTGATCTATAGTACTTTGTAGTCTTGGTTTTGTGATAATGTAATTTGTTTCTTTTGAATAAAAACATGAATACTTGACTCTGCATAAATCTGTCAGAAACAATTTATTTGAACATTTCTCAAAATCCTAGCATTTCTAGTTTAAAGAAATGTGTAAAACACCCATAGTCAGAGTTTCCCAGTCTGACTTCCTTGAGAGTCCAAGGACAACTCATCTTCCCATGGGGTGGGGTAAGGGTGGGGGAGGGTTTAGAATAAAATGAGTAGCCAAATTGAAAGGAGAAGAAATTCATCAGCTTGTTAGCAGTTTCAGCCTCTTAGGATGCCTTTTGGGTATTTAAAGCTTTTTAGTCTGACTAAAAACACAGAAAGTCAGTGGCATTTTATAATAGAAAAGACATGGAAGATGAGGAGAGTGTGAAAGCCTCAGAGTCACAGGAACTGATAAAAATCAGATGTTTTCCTACTGGGAAAATGAATTTTTCCATTATTAGCAATCTCTAAGATAGTAGAGGCCCCCTCCAATATACAATCGATTTGAACCATCCTATTGTTTCCAGTAAAGAGGGTGGAATAAAATGCAGCTTCAGAGTTTCTAGTGACCTAGCTCCATAAAGTGTTTCTTTAGCCACAGACGAAATTTTCCTCCAAAATTACCATATTCATGTCCATCCTTCTCCTCCACTGGTGCTTGACAGATGTAAGATATTTAGACTCTGCTACCTAAAGGCTGCCTTTTCCTTATTTTCTTGATGTGTGGTATAGTTTTGCTCCATTGTGGTCCATTCTTCAGCAGCAGCCTTGGTTCAGTCCTTCTAAAAGGCTTTTGTCACTAGGCCAAGGCAGTGCTGATACCATGTCCACTGAATTACATAGCCCCTCTTCCTTACCACATAACTGTCCTTTCACTGTCCCTCCATCATTAGGCTTCCATTGTGCAGTGTATACCCTTGGGCAATAGCTATGACCTTTTTGTGTGGACCTTGGGGTTTCATTTGTGTAGGGATGTCCCTATAAGGTAGCTAACTCATTCTATCAATGTGGATTGGCAATTATTCTACAATTTTCAATCTTAAAGAATTTCTTGGGCTACTTAAAGACTAAATGACTTACCTGGGATTATACAGCAAATATGTATCAAATGTAGGGATTTATAACCCAATTATTTCTGAATCTGAGAAGTATTAAGACTAAAAGTAAAAACAGGACTATGAGATATCAGAATAAAAGGGATATGGCTAAAACATCCCTACAGCACAAACGCCAGCCATATGCCTCTGTCTCGCCCTTAACTTCAACATGGACTTAAGGGTCGAAGTTGCTCCATGTATGGACTATTGGTCCAAAACTGGAGATAAATCCTTAATATGCCCCGACTCCCAGATTAGGGTCACAGATGGGTTAATAAGTCCCAGTCCTCAGGACAAAGCTGACTTCATCAAGTCTCAGATGCTGGGCCAAGAGTGCAAGTGCCTAGTTCTAGTGTTTCAACCTCTGGCACTGGGCTACATTTGCTCAACTATATCATCCTGCTCCTGGTCAAACCAGTGTAATAGATTTAAAAATATCTGATCTGAACTAATGTGTCAAGGTCGAAGCTTGGATGGGATAATATTCTAGTCTTTCCCTTATGGCAAACTCTTCAGTTACATACCCTGAGCAGCACTCTAGAGCATGGTCTGCATATTCATCAAGCCTGTAGCACAGTACTAAGGCTAAAACCACAAAGCCTCTGTACCACAAATGTGGATTGGCTTTCACAGTTGTGCCGTGACTATGTCCCAAATGCCAGGCCAAGGCAAAATCCATTCCATGGGCAAAAGAAATTGGCCAATAAATGGAACACTGGACCAAAACCATTGCTATGCCTTTCTTAGGCACTGACCATATGATGGAGGTTCTACCAGTCTCTGGTTACAATGTCAAGGACACTTGGGAGCCACTAAATCTTATTTGCACCTTACAGCAAACATTAAACCAGTTCTAGAGAACCAGACCACAACTCTACTGGGCCTCATCTAATGGACAGAGGTTTAAAGTGGCTTTGACCCTCCAGGCCTTCTCAGTACTAACACCTAAAGGGCAAGGGCTTATGGCTGAATATTAGGACAATAATCCTCTTGGCTCAACCACCAAGCTCAACGCAGAATAGGTCCATAGCACCACTTGGAGACTGTACTCCCTAGGTCCTCATCACTAGCCAGCATCTTTATTAACATAGATCACAAGATTGAACTTGCAGTGACTTCTGAAACCCAGGTCATTAAGAACATTAGGTCTGAGCAATGAAGTGAAATTCCTTTTTGGGCGTAACCATTATTCTATGACTTTATTGGGTACTCATTATTAAGCACTAGGTACTCTGTACAGAGGCCCAGTCTTCTGTATTTCTTTTTCATTAGTTCTCAATTCTGAGAGTTCTCAAATTTCTCCAAATTTGAGGCCTCAACTCAGCTAGACCTAGATCATGAGCAAGGCTGTCTGGGGCTCTAGAATTCAAGCCACATCTATGTCCTTTACTAACAGGATATGGTTATGCCCATCCCTGGGCCAAACTTCCACTAGCTATAATTCCACTTGGCCCTGATCAATGGCTTGCTATGTATATACCCAGCTCTGCACACTACGTAGTTCTGCATTAGGACCCAATGTCTAGACCACAACTCTTCCCCACCTCCCATGACCTAGATCACTAGGCAAGAATCTAAGTGTGCAAAAAACCATAGAGCATATCTTCAAGTAGTCTGAGTGATGTGGCAATGGTTCCATCAACCTAATACATCAGAACCATATCTCTATTAGGTTCAAAGTAACTAGGCAGAGATGCCAATGAACTCTGTCCATCAATGAGTGTCCATTTATCTCTGACCACTGAAACAATGCTCAGTCTTGTTTCCAACATAGGCCCCACACCAGGCAGAAGAGAATAGTTCTTTGGTGTTTAAAAGACTTCAAATCATGCAGCACTGGGTAGTAACTCTTTTCAATGATATAATAACTTTTCTTACAAATGAAAAAATAGAAAGTCCTATTTTGTAAGCAGATTCTCTGGCAGAACAGGGGAAGTTTTACTCACCAATCTGGTCAATATATGTCAACTAATTATATGGTCTGTCTATTTTGTGTCTCCTCAGTCTGAAATGGCTACCCTATGTTTAGGGAAAGAAATATCCTTCTGAAGCACAATTGTTGGCCATATCTTCATCTCTGCACAAGGGGGATAAATTTGTTCAATTGCCCCACCCAAAGGAAGACTACATTTTTAGTCTTTTTATTTGAGTTTTTTTTTCTGTCACCCTGAGACACTGACCTGACTGGTCATCTCTACTCCTTGATGGCTAAACATCTTACCCAATACCAGAAACCTAGAAAGAAGAACTCCAAAGAAAAGAAGACCTTTAGGGGAGCAGTGTAGCAGCAATGGACATCTTATAAAACTAGCTAGTACAAAAGGGAAAGCATTGATAGGAAAAAGCATAATTGTAATGAGCATACCATAGAAAAAGCAATGAAGAAACCAACAAACTTGATTAAATTTGGTAAAGGATGAATAATGAAAAGGTTCATTACAATGAGTAAATGCTTCAAAGCAAATGAAACTGAAACAAAACCTGCTAAGAATAAGAGCCCCTCCTCTCCACTGAGATGATAACAAGGCACTCCAAAAGCCTCCAGGATTGTTGAAAAAAGCAACTATATTATTAAGCAAAGAGGTCAAAGAAATAAAGATGGAAACGAAAGCTTTCAAGGAAGAACTAAGTTTTTTTTTTTAAATTTATTTTTGACATGTTTGGTTTTCAGCCTTGATTTTCACAGGCGTTTGAATTACAAATTTTCTCCCCATTTCCTCCTCCCCCCCTCCAAGATGGCGTACATTCTGGTTGCCCTGTTCCCCAGTCTGCCCTCC
>JAQQSZ010000620.1:0-16257 GCA_028646595.1 Phalanger gymnotis | reverse complement strand
TGTGGGGGGGGGGTGGGGGTGGGTGTGAGTGAACACATGCATGCACATATGTGTGTAGGGGGATGTTTTGTGAAAGAATATTCCATGGTGAGCAAGCCACAGAGATAGTAGGCTCTTCTAGGGCGAAGGTACTGGGCATTGAGGGAAGTTCCAAGAGGAGCTAACAGTAATGAAAGCATAATTCTGAGGTCCAGAAAACCAGAGTCAGGGTCAGGGTCGAGAGGAGAATGAAAGAAAGCATGGAAAGATTAACATATCCAGTAAGTCGCTGAGGTAGGATTTGCACACAGATCTTCCTGACCTCAAGTACAGTGCCCTATCCATTATACCTGTTGCTTAGCAAATCTGAAGGGTTACAATGCACTTAACATAGATGACCTTTTCTAAATCTAACAGCAACCCTGTGAGCTAGGGACCTATTTTTTCAGATGAGAAAGCCAAGGCTCAAAAGGGTTATAGTGACTGGCTCATAGTCACTTAGATAGTTTCAGAGGCAGGATCGGAACCATTTACTACTCAAAACTCTCTCCCAATAATAATAACTCATATTCCACAGAACTTTAAGCTTTGTACAGAAATTTTGATATAGGATCTCACTAGATCCTTGCCAGGATCCTATAAGGAGGTGTTATTACTATGTTCCTTTTACAAATGGGGATAACATATTTCAGTGATGCCAGCCAACCTATCCAGGGTCATACAGCTGGCAAGGGTCAGAGGCACAACCCTTAGAGACCTACATATCCAGGAGTGTGAATGAGTCACTAAAATCTGATTATTTCATTTCTCCCAAGAAAGTTATTTGTAGAAAGGACTCTTAGACCAGCAGAGTATGCAGATTGTGTGTCACGCACCAATTACAACAGATTAGCTCAAAAGTTAACGATGTCACTATTCCTTAACACCTCTGCAAACAAAATTGGATTTTAAAACAAGCCTACATTTAGTCTTTAGTCTGCAGTATTCTAAAATCACGTGTTGAATCAAGGCTTAAAATAATGATCCTTTCAAATCACCTTTGGAAACACAAAGACTGACAGAAAAGCACAACACACTTAGTAAGTCAAGACATCACCCTCCCAATGTCATTGGTCTTCTTCAAGAAGGAAGAAAGAATGACAACAACAATGCACTTGCATTTCACGATGCATTTCACAACAGATAATCTCAAAATTGAAAAGGACTCCCTTCAGAAACTCACATCTAAAACAAAGATTTCCTCTACATCATCCATGACAAGTGGAAACACAGCCTCTAGTGATGAGGAACTCCTGAGAGAGACAATTCCATAATCATAAAAATTTGAATATTAGGAAGTTTTTTCCTCCCTTATATTGAGCCAAAATTGACATCTCTTTAACTTGAACCCATTGTTCTTAATTCTGAACTCACAACAAAATCTCATCTCTCTTCCACAGAGTTGACCCCCAAAACTTTCCTACAACCCTGCTATCCTCTCAGATTCTGTTCTTCTCCAAATAAATTGTTTCTAGTTCCTTCAAGCAATACTAGAATCACAGGATATATTATTATATAGTTCCATGCCTTTCCTCACCTTAGAGATGGGGAAACTGAGGCTGAGGAATCCCAAGTGACATTCAAGGTTGCAGGACTAGTAAGCTGCAAAGCCAGGACTTGCACTAAAGTCTCCTAATATCCAGCTCAATATTCTTTGCACTACGCCATGTTCTCTCTCTGTTTGGCATGATTTTGAATAGTCTAATCATCTTAGGCCCCCTAAACAAATATATCATTTGAAAATAAAACATGCAGAGGAAAAGTGATGTAATGAATGTTATTAAAAGAAGGTTTTCAAAGTTCAAAAATAATTACCAATAACGTGTATTTATTACTCCTATCGTATCAGCCTGTGGCACAGAATTTCATTCTTGAAGCCAACAAACAGATACATATCGTATCTACAGTTATCTCCGGCTCTAAACTCCCACACATCTCCCCAGTGATACATTTACTGAATCCATTTGTGATAGAGCACCATCCTTCATTTATTTATTTCTGCCTTCCTTTGGAGAAGAGAAAATGACAAGGAAAAATTCACAGCAGCTCATTTTAATCTTGATACTACTCCCAACCATTTAGAGGGATGTAACCCAAAAAGGAAACAATATTCTAAGCATGTGCAAACTCACGTCCATCAATATTTAGCAGAGCTTCCAAACAAAGAGTAAGGGAAAAATCTGTAAACAGTTATAGGCCTGAGAGATTAGAGCTCTATAGAACAAGGGATTTGAAATAAGACATTTCACTACTTCGGGTTACCTAGCTGAGGGAAGAAAATGGTGATACATGATTTAACCTTAGCCAAGAATGATTGGGAGGTGGGGGGAGCCAAGATGGAAGAGTAGAGAAAGCATTCAGCTAAGTTCTCTCAACATTTCCTGCCAAATTACTTTAAAATAATTCTTCAAATTGAATTCTGGAGTGGCAGAGCCAACAGAAGGTCAGAGGGAAACATTCTTCCAGCCAAAGATAACTTAGGAGGTCAGAAAAAGAGATCTGTGACACTGTGAAGCTAGCCCAGAGGCGACATGAATAAAACACTAGCAGTGAGATCAGGAGGTGATGACAGAAGCAGCAGCAGCTCTGGAAGCTCTCAGGCCAGAGACAGTAAGGGGACCTGGCAACTAATAAGAAAGAGATTACAGGAAATCCCTAATGGCACTGGATGCAGGACCAGTTATCATTTAAAAAATCCATTGCCTGTGCCCACTTCTGCATCGTAGTTCAAGGGCAAAGAGTTACACTTTTGGTCAAGAGGGAGAGGAAGCCCCAAAGGCAGTATCACTTTTGGTCACAAAGGATCAGGAACCCTGAGGAATGATATCATTTCTCAGCCCAAAGGGTCAGGAAACTCAAGGAAAAGTATCACTTCCCACCCCAAGAGAGCAGGTGTCCTACCTGGGTACGGACCAGAAAACGAACCAGGAGAGTAGCCACCACAACTCTCCACAGATCACACCACTTTGGAAGCACGAAAAACTTCCAAACCCCCAAGGTAACACTGAAAATAGCAGTGCAAAAAAGCTTGAGGCAGTGACCCTCCCCCATCCACATCAGAAAAGAGACCAAACTGAACATGGTTCAAAATGAATAGAGTGGAAAAATGAGCCAAAAAAAGAAAAAGAAGCTGATCAAAAATAATACTATGATGAAAGGGAAGACCAAGTTACAAACACAGAATAAATAATGAAGTCAAAACAGTTACAGGCAAAGCCTCAAAGGAAAAAAAATGTGAATTTGACAAAAGTCCAACAAGAATTCCTAGAACAGTTAAAAAGTGATTCTTAGTCAAAGAAGAGGGAGTAGAGAAAAATAGGTAAAGAAATAAAATCAAAGGAAGAAAAGTAAGAAAAAAATAAAAACTTTGTAAAAGAGGCATAAAATATACCGAAGAAAATAACATCTTAAAAAATAGAATCGACCAAATTTTTTAAAAAGTACAGAAATTCACTGAGGAAAACAACTCCTTAAAAAGTAGATCACCCAAATGAAAAAGGGATAAAAAAGTTCACTGAAAATAATTTCTTAAAAATTAGAATTGAGGAAGTGGAAGTTAATGACTCCATGAGACAAGACACCACAAAACAAAATCAAATAAATGATAAAATAGAAGAAAATGTGAAATATTTCATTGAGAAAAAAAAAACTAACCTGAAAAACAGATTAAGAGAGATAATTTAAGAAGTAATAAACTACCCGAAAGCCAAGATCAAAGAAAAAGCCTAGACAGCATATTAAAAAATATATATCAAGGAATACTGCCCCAATATTTTAGGATGAGAAGATAAAATAGAAATTCAAACGATACACTGATCATCACCTGAAAGGGATCCCAAAATGAAAACTCCTAAGAATATTTCGGCAAAATTCCAGAGAACCCAGATCAAAGAGAAATACTGCAAGCAGTCAGAAAGAAACCACTCAAATACCTTGAAGTCACAGTCAGGATCACACAAGATTTAGAGCTACCGCATTAAAGAATCAGAGGGCTTGAAATAGGCTATTCAGGAAGACAAAAGAGCTAGGATTACAACTAAGAATAAACTGCCCAGCAAAACTGAGTATACTCTTTCTAGGGGGAAAAATGGACATTTATTGAAATAGAGAACTTTTCAAGACTATTCAGAGCTGAATAGTAATTCTGACTTTCAAATCCAAGACTCAAGAGAAGGATAAAAAGATGAATATGAAAGAAAAATTATAAGGGACTCAATAAGGTTAAATGGCTTATCTTTCTATATGTAAAGATGATACATATAACCTCTAAGAAGTTTATCATTATGAAGGCAGTTAGAAAGAGTCTACATAGAAAGAGGGTGCAAGAGTGAGTCAATTATGTTGGAACAATGTAAAAAATGGATATGCAAGAAAAAAGAATGACCTAGGAGGAGTGGAGGAGAGGAAGAATGGAGAAAAATATCTTATAGAGAAGACATGCACAAGGAAGAGCTTTCATAGTAGAGGGGGAAATGGTGTTTGGTGGGGGAGGGTACTTGAAACTTACATCTAAACTGGTTCAAAGAGGTAATAGACACACACACACACACACACACACACAAAATTGGTAATAGAAATCTATCTTACCCAATAAGGAAAAGGGGAAAGAGAAAAAAGAAAGGCGAGTGATAAAAAGGAGGGCAGATAAAAGAAGGCAGTAGTCAGCAGCATTATAGACAAAGAAAAGGACAAAAAAGAGAGATGGCTAAACAGAAGAATGTAGGATGTAAAGAAATTCACAGTTAGTAATAATAACTGTGAATGAGTAACATGAACTCAGTCATAAAACAGAAGTGGATAGAAGAATGGATGAGAAACCAGAATCCAACAAGATGTTGTTTACAAGAAACACACTTGGAAAAGAGAGACACACACAGAGTTAAAATAAGGGGCTGAAGCAGAATCTATTATGCTTCAGCCAAAGTATAAAAGGCAAAGGTAGCAACTATGATCTCAAACAAAGTGAAATTAAAAGGGATAAGCAGGGAAACTATATCTTGCTAAAAAGGAATCAAAGACAGTCAAGTCATATCAATACTAAACATATATACACCAAATGGCATAGCTTCAAAATTCTTAAAAGAAAAGTAATATGAATTAGAAGAGAAAATAGTAAAATCTATTCTAGTGAGGGATCATCAACTTTCCCTCTCACAGATCCAGATAAATATAACCATAAAAAATGAATAAAATTTTAGAAAAGTTATATATGATAGACTGCTAGAGAAAACTGAATGGAAATAGAAAGGAGTATACTTTTTTGCAACTATATGTGGCATCTTTACAAAAACTAATGATGGATTAGGGCATAAAAACCTCACCACCAAATGCATAAAAGCAGAAATAGTAAATGCAGCATTTTCAGACCATAATGCAATAAAAAATAAACATTTATTAAAGGGCCATGGACGAACAAATTAAAATTAATTGGAAAGTAAATAATCTAATTCTAAAGAATGAATGGGTCAAAGAACAAATCATAGAAACAATCGGTAATTACATTAAAGAAAATTACAATAAGACAAATTTGAGGGATGTGCCAAAGCAGGACTTAAGGGAAAAATTATCTCTCTAGACACTTACATCAATAACAGTGAAAAGGGGTAAAACAATGAATTGAGCATGCAACAATACTCCAAAAAAACCTAGAAAGAAAAATTTTAAATCTCTAATTAAATAGTGAAATGAAAATCAAAGGAGAGATTGATAAAATTGAAAAGTAAAAAAAAAAACCAAGCACTGAACTAATGATAGAATTAGGAGCTGGTTTTATGAAAAAAAAATCGATAAAACAGATTAAACCATTGGTTCATTTGATTAGAAAAAAGAAAACCAAATTACTAGTATCAAAAATGAAAAGGATGAATGCATTTTACATAGTAACAGCCACATTGTAAATATGGTCAGCTGTAAAAGGTAGCTACTCTGATCAAGACAACGATCCAACATATCTCCAAAGGATAAAAAATATGAAAAATATTATCCACCTCCAGAAAAAGATTTTATGAACTTTGAATACAGAGTGAAGCATAGTTTTTAAAACATTTAAAAAATTTCTTGGAGTTTTTTGTCTGTTTTCTTTCACAGCATGACTAATAAATATATTTTGCATGACTTCACACATATAATTAATATTAATGTTTTTGCCTTAGGATTGGGAGGGAGGGAAAGAATTTAGAACTCAAAATATTTTAAAAATGATTACTAATTTTACATATAATTGGAAATATTTAATTAAACAAATAAAATGTTTACTTTTTAAAGAGTGATGATGTGAACAGTAGTTTTGTAGCTATGTAACTAAAACTACTAGTGTACAGTGAAGGAATAGTGGCAAGGCTTAAGGAAAGAATTTTTCAGTAATATTATTGGTATTGTCACTCCTAGCTTTACAAGATAACCTGTTGAGATACCCTCTCTTTAACATGTGATCAAGAAAAAAGTGAACAATCTGTACAATATGAATCAGAAAGCACAGCCAACAAAATTAGGAAGTTAGAAAAATGGGAAAACTGATGCTACACTTTCAGATTGATTTCAAAAGAAATGAAACAGTATATCATAATTGTTATCTTGGATTGAATTCAAATGAGTATCTATATAAATACCATCTCCCTCATGCCAACCGGTGAGCAGTGCTTCAGTGAAAGAGGATTCAATTCAAAAAATATTTATTAAGTAACTGCTAAGTAGCAAAGCTCTCTGCTACTCTCTGAGGTCACAAAGACAGAAGTTAGCAGAGACCCAGCCTCACAGTAGCTCACTAAGTAGGATAAAGTGAAGGATGTGATAGAATGAAAGAAATGCCAGAAGGCAATATGGTGCAGTTAAATTAATGCTGGATTTATTATCAAAGAACCTGAGTTAAAATCGCTTCTTCACCCCTTCTTCTCTCCTCCGTGTTCCATCACTACTTACTATCTGTGTAATGACTTAAAGGAAACCTCTCTGGATCTTAGTTTCTTCATCCATAGAACATGAGGAGTGGACTAAGTCCCTCAGGTCTCTTCTAGCTCTAATTCTGCAATTGCTTTTGGGTGGATGGAGAGGAGTAGTAGAGAATCAGAAATCTGTTTTTGAAACAAATGACACCTGAATGGGGTTTTGAAGAGGAGAAGGATTTCAAAAGGTAGAGATATAAACATGGCACATTCCAAGACTAAGACACAGCCTGTGCCAAAAAGGCCAAAGAGAGGCGAGCCCAGGGCAAAACCAGGGAACTGCTAGTAATGTATTTTTTTTCTGGAATACAATGTACAAAAAATTGTAAAATAAGGCGTGGAAAGGTTGGTGGAAGTCAGATCATGAAAAGCCAAATCATTCTATGCTAAGAAGATTAGATCTTATCCTATATATAACAGAGATCTAGGAAAGGATGGAATAAAGAGAGAAAAACAGGAAGCAAGGAGAAGAGTCAGAAGGCTATTACTGTAATCCACAGAGAAGTAATGAAGGCTCCTAGGATATCAGGAAAAAACAAAACAAAACAGTAATGCCATTTTTTAAAATGCCAATTCTGTTTGGACAGCAGAAAGAAAAGCAAGAGAATACAAGTTGTCTGAACATTATGGCGGGGGGTCAATGAACAGTTAAATAAATAATGTTGAAGGGACATATCTTAAAGGAGGCCATTCATAGTACTTCAATTTTGCTTGTGGGGAAGTTACAATGTGCCTTTAGCACACAGGACCAATAGCTATGAGACAACTTCTTTTTAAAGCCTTCTTCATTATTCACACAAAAAAATTGATTTCTTACCTAAGTCAATAAAAGAGTAACTGTACCTAATCACAAACACTGAGGTCTCTCCATAATGGATCTCCCTTCCATAGATGGACCTTTGAAATCAATGAGAACCTTGGAGGGAGGATAGAAGTAATATTTCCATTAATGGATAGGACTCCTTTTTCTCCACAACTATAGGATCCCACAATCAAAGCAACCTAGAAAGTAATTTATATCTGAATAGGAATATCTTTAACATAATCTCTGAGAAGTGGTCATCTAGTCTCTTCCTGAAGATACGATACATAAACCTCATTATCTCCTAATGGGGGACACATTCTATTTCTAGACTGTCCTACTGGTCAAAAAGTGTTGGTGTTTTGTTTATGTGTATGGGATTTTTTTGTCCTTCTCAGAAGCTCCCTCCCTGCCATTTCTTATTGTTGCTAAGTTCTCCCCTCTGAGGCCAGGCAAAACAACTCTAACCCCTCTACATAACACCTCTTCAAATATTTGAAAACAATTATTATGCCCTAGCCCCTGATTCTTACCTATTCTAGGAAAAGCTACCTCAAAGGATGGTTTTGAATTTCCCTCAGTAGCCTGGTCAAGAGAAATGGTGGTACAGAGAGTGCTGAGGAACTGGGTTGAAAACAAGGTAATGAGGGGATCCTTTAGTTTCCAAACTCCCAGAGTAATACCAATAAATGAAAATTAATTTTGTTTAAGAAGCAAAAGATATAACAACTCATGGGGGGGGAGTAAATCTATTAGGTATTCAGCTATTAGTCTCAATTGTTTAATCAGATCAGCATCTAAGTGAAATGGATCTTGCTATACTGGAAAGCAGAGATGTGGTTTCTAATCTCAACAACATCTCTAACTAGGTGTGTGACTAAATAAGTCACTTTGCTGCTGTGGGCTTCCATTTTTTTTCATTTGCAAAATAAGCATATTCAGCTAGATTAGAGATTCTTAACCTGGGCACTCAGATTTTTTTTTATTAATGACATTTCAATAGAATTGGTTTCCTCTGTAAAATTTGACAATTTATCTTATGCATTTAAAAACATTATTCTGAGAATAGGTCCATAGACTTCACTAGGCTGCCAAAATGGTGCTTGACACCAAAAAGATAAAGAGCCTCTGAACTGGATGAAAAGGGCAGCTGGATGGCACAGTAAATAAGAGTACAGTCCCTGGAGTCAGGTGGACCTGACTTTAAATCCAGCCTTAGACATTTACCAGCTGTGTGATTCTGGGCAAATCATTTAACCTTGTTTGCCTCAATTTCCTCATCTGTAAAATGAGCTGGAGAAGGAAATGGCAGGACCACTCTAGTATCTTTGCCAAAATCCCCAAATGGGGTCACAAAGAGTCAAACATGACTAATTGACTAAACAACAACAACAAACTGAATGAATGCTTACTTTCCAGAAATAATGTTCTAAGTTTCTGTGAGTTCAATTTTAATAGTAGATACTTTCACTGGAGTCACAAAAAGAAAAGGACAAATGTGGCACCCTAGGTCAGACTTATAAACCACAGAATTGCCTGCATCTCACTGGCTGCGTGACCCTGGGCAAATCATTTGACCTCTCTCAGGACTCCAGGCAATGGTCTAAAATGACAGGCTGCAAAGCAGCTGGAGCTTTGCACAGGAGAAAGAAATTTCCCCCCAAAAAATTTCCCTACATTTGTCAAACTGAAGTCACAGATTGGAACCAAAAAATATAGGTCTTATCCCTAGTAACTTTGCAGAAATATAAACACTACCCAGGAGTGTTCGCATTGTGGGAAACCTCAAAAAGAATGGATGCCTTTCCACTAATTATCTATATATGATTTACAAAGAATAAGAGGGGGAAGAAAAAAAATATCTTTCTGAAATAACCTTTTTGTTAGCCTGTCTAAAATTCAAATATATGCTCCAGACTTTGACTACCATAGCCCCAAAGAGAAGTTGACATCCCTCCCTACCTCATAATAAAGCCCTCAGTTAAATACTTATCTGATATAGATGATTATTTCAGGAACATAAGGCTCTTTAAGGTCTGTGAATAAGATACCTCTATACAATAGATATCATTATGTTAATAAGTTATTTGATAGGACCTTCCATTTATCATCTTTTGATCAACAGTCTGTTTCCCTAAAGCAAATACACACATGCAAATTGTACCAGTTTCCAGTATTTCTTTTATTACAAAAAAAAAGACATAAAAACAATTTCTCCAATTTATTATATAGGTATAAAGAAAGCATAAACAGAAAACACATTCTTTCTACCATTTTTCCCAAAGATATAATGCAATTAACAATTTTTTAATACAGAGTATTAAGCTTGTTCATCACTTTTCTTAGCTTAATTTTAGAAAAGCCTACTTGGAGATTCTTCAAAATGCATAATTAATTGATACTAGAGTCGTTACATTTGTACCTAAGTGAACAGTATGTGTGAAGCTTATGCAAAGAAATCTAGTGAGCAAAAGCATCAATTAGGGAGATAGACTTCTCCCTGGCTCTTAGATGAAATATGCTCTCCCATGGTGGCAGATCATACGCCAAAGTTTGTTCAGCAGCTCTCTGGCCTTGACTCATCTTTCCACATACAAGGGTGGGCCATTGCCTTTTCTTTCTTTCTTTTTTTGTAGTTTTCTTTTTTGTCAATTGGATCTGACAGAAAAATTAAAATAATCCTCTTTTACCTCTGCATTATCCTTTAAATACTTAAGTTTTAATTATATCTCCGTTTACCTGAAGATATTTTAAGAAACTTCCAATAATGGGCATACGCAGTCAAATACAGTGTAAAAGTGCATGTAATTTTCAAGTCCCCAGTTGTTAATGAAATCCCAAACATTCAGATTTTAATTGAACTAGATAACGATTACGAAGCTTAGCAGCAGCTGGCATTGCAAATTCATTCTCAGCAGATTTTTATGTTGTACTCTAAATCATTGCTTTTGTAATCTTCCTAAATTGTCCTTTATCTTGCTAATGCAGATATGATTCTCTGAGAGCAGCAGACTTCCACTGTTACCCTTGCCTGAAAATCTCCAAGTGTAAAATCTTAATAGTATTTTTAATAAGTATTATGATCTATACAAGTAATGTGCATTCAATAAACTCTTACCCTAATTAGAAGAAAAGTTCAGCTTTTTATGAGATCTGTTTTGGACAGGATGATTTATTACATACAAGTAACTGCTAGAAACATCTGAAAAACAGAGGTCATCGGACATCAAAAAGTGGGTGCGGTGGAGATGGATGCTGTAGGAAACAAAGTATGTTGCAAATTAAGGAGATTTTTTTTCAGGCCACATCTTATCAAAAATCATGGCAAGATTCAATGATTCAAGAAAAAAAAGCAGTGATCTGATCTTAGTCCAGCTCTTGTCACAGAATTTTCGAGTTATTCATTTACTGACTCTTTACAACTATTTGCTCAAATGGAAATAGAGAGGGAGGATGAACTGTATCTGTAATCCCTAAACGAAGTCATTTTAATGTTAGAAAGGTTCTTCCTTTTTCAACGTGTGCCAAATGACTTTTTTTGTGGCCAAAGCAACTCATGATAAGTTTTCTAAGGTGTGGAGTAGTCTGACATCTATGTTAGTTAAGGTGGATAGCACAGATCATTCCCTATACATGCCTTCTCAGCCTATGGGGTCCACTCACCCCAAAGAAACCATCGATTTTTTGGCATATGAATATGAACAATTCTAGCAGTTTTGATAGCATAATGTTTTGGCTATTGAATAAGTGTAGATACTTCTCTTTTCCTTTTATTCAGATATTGTAAAAGGTTTCCATATTTTTAATTGATCCACTACTAATAAATTTTCCCACATGAAAAATGTATTAGTTGGAAAATGAGAGTTCAGAAACAAATTTCTGACCTCAGCATCCAAGGTCCTTCATAATCGGGCTTCAGTTTACCTTTGAATCTTTCTCTCATACCAGTTCCATTCATACAAGCCACATTCTAGCCACAATTGATTATTCTCTGTACCCTGTTCTCATTTCTCCCTCTTGCTTACATGCCTTCACTCATGCAAAATCCCATGCCTGAAAATAAAGATCCAATTCAGACTCACCCTCATGAAAATTTTCTTGATCCCAAGAGGTAGAAATTATCTCTTTTCCCCCACCAATTATTTTATTGCATATACTTCACCTTGCCTGGACTTCTCTTTTTACACTCTTCTTTGTAGTTATTTTCATACATGTATTTTCCTCTTAACAGATATAATCCACATCACAGTTCTCTTCCCTGAATTCTTAGCACAAGGTTTTTCTCCTTCTTGAAATTACTTTGCTTTTACTTACATGCTTAGATGTTACATCCCTGTACAGAATGTAAGCTTCTTGAAATTAAAGAATGTCATTTGTGTCTTTTCATCCTCTGCACCTAACATAGTGCTTTAAACATAGTAGGCATTTAATGAATAGAATTTTTTTGGCTTGATGAATTAGACCAAAACCTTTAGAAAGGGAAAGAATTTAATAGAGACTTATGATAGATCCATCATTTACACTATAATAGGTACGAATTGTCCTAAAGTCTGTTATTCTATGTTCTATAAAAGACTTTGGAAAGCTGCTTTTGTAGATGGCTTTAATTTATCAATGAACCTACGTTCTCATCAATATGAGAGAGATAATAATACATCGACCTTATCTCATTTTTACGATTCTTATCTGTGTGTTTCCACATTTTTCTTTCTACAGAGGCACTACTTAAAACTGGGGTGTAGTCCAGAGGCCTTCCACTAGTTATTATTTTGTCATTATCAGTGGCAGGATTTGGGCTGTATATTTGCTTTCTCTCATTCTTACTGCATGGCTTGTCCATCATTTCCAGCTGAAAGTTTCCTTGATAACGTCTCTTATATCACTTGTCTTGGAGATGACTAACACATTCCTCTTTTATAGTCACTCTTAAAGCACATTAATTGACCCTGTTAGCAGTTTTGAACAGTAACTACATCTTTCAAGATTCTCTAAAATATCCCAGATAGAATTTCATGTACTCTGGAAAATAAGAAACAACAGACTGAACCTGTTCCAATGTTAAACATCTAGACAGGAAAAGTGTTAACAAACATGAAAAATTATGGAACACTCAAAGCCTCTGAGGTGAGAGAAGACTATTATAGACTACTGTATATTCTTCAGGGAAGCTTACCTATTCTAATTAAGGCAATCATGATCACTAGGAGAAAGTTCCCCTCCTAAGGAAAAAGAGGTAGAGCCCAAGGCACTAAGTGTTTGTTTTTCTTGGTATACCAAATTCCAAGGGATTAAAACAGAAAGCAGGATTCTCAAGAGGTTTCTAGCCTATAAGAGATTAAGATACCACCTGCCAAGTATATAAGTGACATGACTTTTTGACACAATCTGTCTTCAAATATTGAGACCTTTTATGGTGGAGGTGTACATGCCTGACATGTCAGCACAGTTCTTGGCATGGCCTGCTGTGTTCCCTTCCTGACTCAACTGCACCAGTAATGTTGTGGGCTTAGACACAGTAATATTATATAACATCTCCCTCCCTATCCTTCAACATTATAAGAACTTCTGATTGTTCTAATCATTGTATATCATGGAGCAATAGAACTCCTAGCACTTGAGTCCCCCATATCCCTCCCCTTTCCTTACAAATATGAAGACATGGGCTTTTTATGGCTGATTTTAAAGGGCCCTTAACACTTTAATAGGTTGTTTTTCCAACTTTGCTCATCATTGTCTGCATACACAATGTAGTTTTATAAACCTTCTACAAGACAGTTTAAAAAGGAATGAAAACAAGCCAACCATAGTTGGATTATTATTATGGGTCTTCTGAGGTGGCTTTCAAGGGAAATTAGTATAATGTTGAGCCTTCATAAAACACACATACATACAAACCTCTTTATTTCTAATACTCAATTCCTCCTTCCTGAAAAAAGGCAATTTTTCAACAAGTAGAATCAGTGGAAAAATATGATAGTAATCACTCCTCCAACCAGAAATCTTTTCAGGGGTAAGACACCCCAAAAGTAAGTGTACTAACATTATTCTTTAGGGCTTCTCATACTCATCCTTCCTTTTCAGTTTTCTTTATATTTGAAATACTGACACCCTGGCAGCAGCTTTGCTATTTCCAGAATCTATTATCAGCAACAATTACTGGATCGTTTCAAGTATTTTCTCTACCTTGAAGTCAGACTAAAGAATGCATTTGTTCAAAAAATGTGCAACTTACCAGTATTACTCATAGACTTCCATTCAGATTGATGACTTAAGTGGTGTGTCAGGACTAATATGAGATTGGGATTCTAGAGACTGGTTTTATACTTGGTCTACCACTAACTTGACCTTGGGTAAGTCCCTTACCTTCTCTGGTCTATAGTTTATTGATCCATAAAATAAGGGGATTGGACTAGCTGATCTCTATGGTTCCCTATAGTGCTAATATTTTCTGTTCTATGGTCCCTCCCAGTTCTGACTTTCTAGGTTCTCTGTTCTAAGGTATTAATCTTCAAAGCAACCTCCACACCCAAGTGGGCTCCAGAATGATGACTAGGGCTGGGGGAAGAGTAATCAGAGGCTAGAAAGATATGTACCATATAAGAGTTGGTTTCCAATAAAACCTACCATCTCTTAGCCCATTATTACCTAACACTGTCCCCTCCTATTATTGGCCTCTCATGGTTGTACAAGTTTCCATCCTCTCTCTTTCTGCCAAGGGGAAGGGAAGAGTCCTTAAGAAAAGTTATAACCTAATTATGACCCAAGGCATAGGCACCATCAGTGGCTTGGACAAAATTCTGTTCCATTCCAGCATTTCGACACCAAGACCACTCCTGTGGCTGGGGTAGTACTCCTTTCTGGTCTCTGTTCTTCCAGGCAGTGGGAGGTAGGTATCCTCCACCTCTCCTTCTAAATTTTTGATGGAAGAGTGAGCCTTACAGGACTAACAGAAATGTTTTTAGATTGTAATCTGAACCATAGACCTCCTCTTATATCTCCTCTAAGTCTATCCCTTTTGAAACTTTCTTCTTTCTAGTGAAGGCATCATTCTGTCCACTTAGGCAGGCTCCCAACCCCAATTTTATCACTGACTCCTCACCGTCGCTCACCTCATACATCCAAACAATTGACAATTCTTATTTATTCTACCTGCTCATCTTTCACATTCATCTTCATTTTCTCTCTATTCACATAGCCATCACTGTTGCAAAAGCCTTTAAGTAACTTCTCACCTGGATAATTATAATAGTACCTAATTGGTTTCCTAGACTCAAGTCTCCTCCCACTTCAATTTATCCTCCACACACTTTTTCCTGAAGTTTTCCCATGTTACTCTCCTACTTAAAAACAAAACAAACAAACAACAACAACAACAAAAACCTAATAGCTGCTTCCTATTGCCTCTAGGATCAAATATTATGTCCTCTTACCTCATCATTTTTTAATTTCTATTTTTGTGCAAACTTAATAATTCAATTAATTGTTAGTACAGTAGGACATTTATAAAACTTAAAAGTAAGTAAACATAGAGATATGAGAAGAAGGATCTTTTTAAAAAAATTATAAATGCATAGGATCAACAAAGTCTAGAAAACACTGTTTTTAGGTTTCTTCTACATCTAACATTGCGTTATCTCTTCTAAGATTCCTTTCAGTTCTGAGATTCTGTGTTTTCTATTCTAATGGCCTTTGTAACTCTTAACAGTGTATAAATAATATAAATGAGTGCCTTTTTGTTAACTGTTAAGTACCTTATACCTTGCTACATATGAAACTATTTATTGTTCCCTAAGTCTTATTTTTGGAAAGGATATAGTAAAATAGATGAATAAATAATCTCAGCATATCCATTCAAAATAATAATTAGGATGCCTTTTAAAAATGAGAGAAGCATATGACTTTTCTTTGAAAGTACTGAGTTATATATCTTTAAACATTCTTTTTCATTTTTATATTTTTCTTTTTTAGTTTAATTAAATATATTGTTTTGAGCATTGATTTCATAAGAGTTTGAATTACAAATTTTCTCCTCATTTCTACCCTCCCCCCTGTATTCTGGAATAGACATATTGAAGGGTTTGACCCTAAATTTACATGAAGGGAAATACCAATTTGCTGTGAGGAAAATAGGCATTAATGCAGTCTTAGTGGGGAAAATAAAGATGGATCCAATCACTTTGCCCGAACCTTCTGAAGTAATTACTTTGAGGCAATATCATGTGCCAGGTGGGCAAGATGAAATTGACAACACTATAAGAGAATGTGTTGAAGCAGGAGTGTTAGTCCCTACAACTACTCAATGGAACAGCCCTGTCTGGCCAGTCTGAAAGTCAGATGGGACCTGGAGGATGACAGTAGACTATAGGCAGCTAAACAAAGTGACTCCTCCCTTGTATGCTGCTGTTCCAGACACGGTTACTTTAATAGAGAGGATACAAAAACATGAAGGGACTTGGTATGCAGTTATTGATTTGGCCAATGCCTTCTTTACGATCC
>JAQQSZ010000619.1:0-16267 GCA_028646595.1 Phalanger gymnotis | reverse complement strand
AAGGTGAAGGGGTTGGCAAGCTTACTTTAATTCAGCACACAAATATCATTCACTTAGTTCAGGGGAAAAAGCCAGCACACTGAACTTCAGAGCAAAATACAAACAAATTACAAACATCAACAGACAGACCCAATACAATTCATAGTTACCAACATCTAGGTTCAGCCTGGGAGCTCAGAACAAGGGCTGGCCCAGAGTCATGCACGCCACCACTACTGTGGCAAGAGCTCCAAGGAAGAGCAGGCCAAGCTCTAGTTTTATATCTTCTTCAGCGTCAGGGGTGAGTCACACATGGGACTCACCCATGTGACCTAGAATCATCACAAAGAGGCAGACTTAAACCCACGTGGTCTAAAAGCCTCTGCTGTCCCAGACCTGTAAACTAGGCCCTCCCTGGAATTAGCCCCACCTTGGGCCCCACCTTAGTTGCCAATCCTCGCCTACATAGGTTTTACACCTAATAAGGGTTTGGGCCTGGGGCTTAGCACTTAGTAAGACACAATGAAATACACTGAATTACTCAACAAAAACAAAAGCCAAACTCTCGAAGGGCACTTGTTGAACTAAGTGCTGAGGAGCCCATTTTGCTTACCAACACAGCACCATGAGGAAATGTTTTTGTAAGGAGGTTAATATAAATACTGTCAGATCTCAATTATTACAAATAATGAATTTGGTAGAGGGGCCACATTATTTGGAATTCATACTGTCTATTTCTATTAGGCTATAACCAATTATCATGTTTTATAAAACAATAACTTTGAATAGTGAGAATTCAAATATATATGACCACATCACATTATTCATTATCTGCATTAATGGGGACCTATCTGGAAAGAGAAGTGTCAAAAAGGAGGGTGGTTTTATAAATAAATACATATATGTCTAGAGATAAAGAAAAGGAAGGAAGGAAGGAAGGAAGGAAGGAAGGAAGGAAGGAAGAAAGGAAGGAAGGAAGGAAGAAAGAAACTGTTTTTGGACCTGCCATATTGTTATTAGAATAAGGGATGTCTTATGAGGATGCTCAGCCTACCAGAGCAATCAGCATCTATTCTAATGTGTATCGTCTTTCCTTAATCATAGATAAATTAAATAACTTGCATAGGATCACAAAGTCAGTATGTGTTTGATTCAAGAGTTTTATCTGGGTCTTTGTTAATCAGGAGCAAGCCTTCTAGGTCTTATGCCAAATAGCCTATTGTAGTTTATATGTGTGTGTATGTACACGTGTGTATATACATATATGTGTGTGTATATTTATTTATACACATATATGGAACTATGGTTGTGGATGTTGTAAAGGCAACCAAAGTGTGACTTTTTACTGTTTTTTTCTTTTAGAGTGCTTCTCAGCATTAAGGCAATCGAGTGCCTTTGATCGAGGGTTGCCTTTGTTTGTAGGAAGGCCCATACCCTTTTGCTAATTAGGTCAGGAGAAGTGTGAAGCCCTGGAAAGGTGTGAAGCCCTTGGGCCCTGAAAAAGGGTATATATACTCTGATGGTAGCCATTAAACTAGAACTGTCAGAACTGCAGGAGGAGTGGTCTTGTTTGGGGGGCATACTCATTGGAAGAGTGTTAGTAATTTGGCCAGATGAAACTCTAGGTAGCCATTGGAGCCCCACCCCCCACCCCCACCTTCTTTGAAAAACCCAGATGTTGGTGCTTCTCTCTCTGGTAACTGTGTATGTAATGTCTTGGTCAGACAGCTAGAAGCCTGTCTCTTGATTTGTGTTATTTTGCTCTGTTTATGTAATTTCTGCTTGTGTTTTCTCTGAAGTACAGGATGCTGATTTTTTCCCGTGAACTAAGTGAATGATATATGTATGTTTGAATAAAGTGAGAAACCCCTTAATATTGACTTCCTTAGAAATCAAATCAAAGAACCTGTGCTAGCAGCCCTTATGTGTCCTCTTATGGTTGGTCTTACACTCCCACAGCAGTTCCTAGTAGCATTGTTGTTACAAGTGGCATAGTCTGCAGGATCTGCAAATTAAAAGGAAAGCATGGGGCCTGGGATACTTTTTCACTGTTTCCCAGTTGTAGTAACTATGATCTTGTGGAACCTGAAGCAGAAGCAGGGAGCTGCCTGTGTGTGGAGGTTTGCTTTCCTAGAAACACAGACTTCGGACAGGAGTCCCTGGAGCCTACTGTCAGGCAGGAGCAGGAAGAACTTGAAGTAGAGGAGTCCCCGTGAGCTGATAGGAAGAGCAGCAGTAGAGAGCTGCCTATGTGCGAATACAGACAAGAGCTGGGAGAGTTTGTCCCACAGAGGAAGAGACATGGGACTTGAAAGCTGACCTCGGGCCAAGATAAAAAGAGGACTTTTTACTTGGATGCTTCATATTAACTGAGGAAATTGTAACTTGCTGTTACCTGGGGTGGATGATGTTTATATTTTCTGCCACCCCTTAAGGATGATATGTTGTACTAGGGAAGACCCTGGCCTGGGATCCCCTGTTTGTGTAAACATGTATTTTGGGGAATGATATCTTTTGTTGTGTTTTGAATGTTATGCTTTAGTTCTCTGAATGTGATTGCAAATGTGTAGTGACTCTATTTGTTCCAGGATCCATGGCCTTTTAAATTCCAACGTCAAGGATCCTAGAGGGGTGAAGATATAATGCCAATTAAAGTGGGACTTTTTATTGTCTTTTGTTTTGGAGTGCTTCTCAGCACTAAGGAAATCAAATACCTTTGATTGAGTCTTGCCTTTCTTTGTAGAAGGCCCACACTCTTTTGCTAATTAAGTCACAAGAGGTGTGAAATCCTGGAGAGGAATGAAGCCCTTGGGCCCTGAGAAAGGGTATATATACTCTTAGGATAGCAGTTAAGCTTGAACTCTCAGAACTGGGGGGAGGAGAGGTTTTGCTTTGGGTGCTCGCTCACTGGAACGGTGTTGTGTGATTTGCCCAGATGAGACTCTGGGTAGCCATTGGAGCCCCTTGGCTTTGAAAAACACAGATGTTGGTGTTTTTCTCTTTGGTAACTATGTATGTAATGTCTTGGACAGATAGCTAGAAGCCTGTCTGCTGATTTGTGTTATTTTGCTCTATTTACATAATTTCTGCTTGTAATTTTTGCTTGTGTTTTCTCTGAAGTTCAGGGTGCTGACTTTTCCCCTGAACTAAGTGAATGATATATGTATGCTTGATTAAATTGAGATTATAAACCCCTTAAAGTTGTTTTCCTTGGAAAGAAAAGTTTTCCTTAGAAAATCAGATCAAAGAGCCTGTGCTAGCAGCCCTCCGGTGTGCTGGTGGTATTGGTCTCACACAGCCACAACAGCTGCAAGCAGCATTGTTATTACATATGTGTGTGTATATACATATATATATATATATATGCATAAATATATCTGTATCAGTATCCATATCCATATCTTTATCTCTATTATCTATAGAAAGGAAGGAAAGAAAAAAACAAGGAAGTACAGGTAATACAGCTAGATAACTAGAAGAGACAATTGTGCGTGTATGGATATGTATATAGAAATATTTAAATTCATAGAGATCTTTAAGATTTACGATGGGCTTTCCCCAAAACTCTGATTGTGCCTTCTCTCTGAACTTACCTGCAAGTTACAATATTTATTTTATGTACATAGTTATTTACAAGTAGTCCTACCCATAAGAATCTGAGTTCCATGTAGTCAAGGATTTTATTAATGTCTGTTGAGATTCTCAATACTTTTTTTTTTTTGACAATCTGTCAAGTTTTATTGTATAAGCCAAATAGAAGGGTACTATGTACAGAGGAGATAGGGGAGGATCATTTCTTAGTCTCCTCCTCCTTGGACAAAGTCTTGATGGTCTCCTCTTTCTTAGCCTGCAGGCTCTCTTCCCTACACTGTTGTGCTTCCTTAGTCTTGGACCAGTGAAATTCAGCCTAGTCAGCCAAGAGCTTCTTCTGGGCCTTGTCTGCCTTCAGTTTATGAATGTGCTCCATGAGGATCCACTTATTCTTGAACATTTCCCTTCACCTTCAAGTACAGGCTGTGGTACACGTGGCGGTCAATCTTTTTGGATTCCCAGTATCTTCGGAGCAGATGGCACAGAGTCTGAATTTGCCTCATTCATGTCACCTTCTCAGGCATACAAGCATTGGCAGTACCCTTTCTCTTACCAATACCCATGTGCCTGCCCTTCCATCAAGCCAGAGTATTTTTCCGGCATCTGGCAGAGAGTGTACAGTAACAGGCTTCCAGATGATCAGCCCATCTTTAATCAGCTTCCAGATCTGCTGACAGGAATTGGTGTTGGCAATTTCATTGGTCTCATTGGGGTCAAGCCATACCTTCATCTTTCCACATCAAAGGACACTACAGGCAAGCCTCTTCTGAAGCCTGAGCATACCCATGGCTGCAGCTGCAGCACAGTGAGATTCTCAATACTTAACCTAACTCCTAGTACATAGAAAACTCTTAATAAATACTTGTTCAGTGGCCAACTTCCCATATTATCTGAGAAAGCAGTAGAATAGAGGATAAATGATTTGTCCACAGTCATGTTCACACCTTAGAAGAGTGTATTTAAAATTTTTTTTGTTTTGTTTTTTTGGCAGGGCAATTGGGGTTAAATGACTTGCCCAAGGTCACACAGCTAGTATGTGTGTCAAGTGTCTGAGGCCATATTTGAACTCAGATCCTCCTGACTCCAGGGCTGGTGCTCTACTCACTGCGCTGCCTAGCTGCCCCATCAAATATTCATTTCATTATACCATTCAGCCTTCAAGAAACAGTGGAAAAAATATCTAGACTAGAATAATAATAAAAATTTGCATTTATATGGTATGTTACAGTTTGAAAGGTGCGACATAAATATACACACATATAAGTGTGTTTATAAATATATATTATATATGCATATATACATACACATAGATAGATAGACAGATAAATAGACAGATGTCTATGTATATGGAGAGAGACACAAACAGGCACAGACAACTGACAGAGAAATCTCATGTGCTCATTGGGACCTGATAATTCTATGGCAGGTAATATAAGTATTATTGAGGTATTTTACAGGTGAGAAAACTGGGAGGTCAGAGACATTAAATGCTTTATACATGAATAGACACAAATCATAAGACCTGTGTATGACATAATAGATATAGCCTTGGGAGATGCCTGGGGCACATAGGGGTTAAATGACTTTTGAATCATCTCCACAGCTAGTAAGTGGCAGATTAGGTATATGAACCTAAATTTTTCTGATTCCAAGAGTAGCCCTCTATCAATTGTACTATGTTGATTCTATACCAGGGGTTCTTAACCGTGTGTATGTGTGTGTGTGTGTGTGTGTGAGAGAGAGAGAGAGAGAGAGAGAGACAGACAGACAGACAGACAGACAGACAGACAGACAGAGACACTTTTGGCAATCTGCTGAAACTTGTGAACCCTTTCTCAGAATAATAATTTATATACATAAAATAAAATGAATAATATTACAAAGGAAACTAATTATATTGAAATATAGTTACCAAATTTTAAACAGTTCATTGATGATGGGTTAAGAAACCCTGCTATTCCTATTAATTGAAGTTAATCAAAATGATTGGATTGGATTTGCAGTACCACAATCAAGTTTCTTTAGCCTATTTACTATTATTTCAGCCACCTATTTGAATGGTTTTAAAATTATATGGAAAAAAGTCCTCCTGACCTGTTTTACAATCTATTTCTAATCATGTCTTTTCATTAACCTCTTGATCAGATGTGCATTTCTAATTTGGCTTGCCGACCATTGTAATTTAAATGGTAAATACCTGGAGATGGAATTTGCTTTAAAATATCTTCATGTTTTATTTACTTCATAACACAGCATAACTAAGTCTTAAGAAGAGCCAAGAATCACATTTTTGAAATTAAAGAAAATGTGTTATTTCTTGGGCCCTGCCATCTTCTTGTGTCATTGTCATGTCTGAGTTATCTCAAGGGCCATAGTATGCCTCAATGCAAAAAGTGTGGGGATCAAAAGCCTGTATTAGTTGAACTACCGACTAGTTCAAGATTGTATTATTTGATTTTATTGTCACAGAGCTTTGTCTTTGCTTAAGAAGTTTAAATTCAAGTGTTTATTTAAAACATTCAAATTTCTTCCAATTTTCAAAGAACTTTAATTTATTTACAAAAATGAATGACATAAAATTGATGACATCTCTAGTACTCCCCACTTTCACTTGCTGAGTTGAAGTTATTGTGCCAATTTCTTGAAATGCTGCTTACAACACCCTCCTCTCTCCTCTTGCCTCACCCCTTAGACATTTAGAAAGAGCTTTTTTGAGAATCTGCATGACAATGAGAAAGATGTAACGACTAAGAAAAGTATCAAAGTTTTTGGATGGGAAGATACAGCTCACTACAGATAACAGTTTGGACAAAGAAGAAATCTACCTTATACTAAGTCTCACTGGGATGATTCTTGTTTTCTTCTGTGCTATAGAATTTAAGATGACAGCCTTCTGATCACTAACCCGTTGTCTACAGGGAGTAAGTGGTTGGGACATTTTCTATATACTTTGCTGGTTCTGCAATGTCATCAAAATGAGTTCTCTCTCCACAATGGCATACATATCATAAACCTCTGCCCCTCTCCCATGACTTTTTCATTCTGTACAACTAACCCATGCCATTTTACAAATTCACCATAGAACTTCTAAATACATCTATATTTAATATGTGCTTCCATTCTACACATACATCTTGATAAAACCATGGAAAGAAGAGAATTGACATGACTATAAGTATCATTGAAGTGATAATTTGAACAGTCAAGGGTAGAGCAAAACTTCTGAATTTTTAATCCTTCAAGAGCAAGGTGAATTACTTTAACTGATTAGAATACAATGCTAGTGACATCAAGTTTCCATGCTTGATTCATGCATAGGTTAGTAACTTCCCATTCTTCTGGCATTCTCTACTCAGTAATGACATATAAAAAGTCACATCTTAGAGATAACTTAAATCATATAAAATTCATATTCAGAAGTCCTAGAGTCAAATCTCTTTTTGGCTAACTACCAGCTATGGAAGGTAAGTCATATAATCACTCTTGGCATCTAAATATTCATGGTGATAATAATACATACTTAGGTTTACTTTATGTATCCCTTTTCTCTTCAAGTCTCACACACCAACCCCTCTCTCCTATCCTCAACAGATGACCTTGATTCATATTTTTTTCTGAAAAAAAAGAAGTCTTTCATTAAGAATTTCCATCCATCTTATTTCTTCATCTTCTCATCCCTTGATGTCACTTCTTTTCTCCTTTAATGTACTCTCTATAAAGAGCTGTCTCCTCTCCTTGCTAAAGCTAACCTCTCTACACATATGTCTGTTTCCATCTGTTTTCCTCTTTTGAAGCAGATTGTCCCCACAAGCTCCACCTCCATCTTTATCTTCTACGATATCTTACTATTTACTTCTTCTTACTTTGCTGATGACAAACAGGGCCAGGTTTTGCCCATTAATAAATACTAATTCATTAACTTGATTTTGCCATTCCTTAAAATTATTGTTCTATGTCTCTCCATCCTATCTCTATCAAACTCCTAGGGGCGAGGGTGGGGGTGGGTAGAGAACTTCCCTTTTCTCTTTGTCTTTACTTCCTCACCTATCACTTCTAAATCCTTTGCAGCCTACTTTCTTTTCTCAAAATTCAACTGAAACTGCTGGCTTTTAAGTTTCTAGTGACCTTTTAATTTTCAGATCCGATGGCTATTTTCCAGGCTTCATCCTTGACCTTTTAGCAGCATTTTATAGTGTTAACCAGTACAACTCTCTCGCTCCTCATTTCTAACTCCTGACTTCCCTGATCTCCTTCAAGTCTCATGTGTAAGAAGCTTTTTCTGATCCTTCTTAATCTTAGGATCTTCCCTCTCAGATGCTCTCCAATTTACCTTGTATGTATGTTTGCATACATAGTTGTCTCCCTCACTAGAACTATTGTCTCTTCCAAGAAGGAACTGTTTTCGTTGGTGCTGGTGGTAGTGATGGTACTGTTTTTATGGTCATTGCATTTGTTTATATCCCCAGTGCCAGGCACATAGTAGCCACTTAAATTCTTCTTTATATCATTTGACTTCACTTACTGATTAAGTCAATAGACCTAATCATACTTCAGAAGGCTCTCTGCTCTGGGTTTTTAAACCACTGCTCTTTTTTCCTTTGTTCCTACTTCTCAGTCAAGTCAGCTCCTTCTCAGTCTGCTGTGAGATTATCATCCATAGCATGCTTCCTAACCATGGATATGCACCAAATCTCTGTTCTGGACCCTATTTTCTTCTTTCTCTTGTTTTCTCTTTACTTCATCAGCTAACATAGGTATAATTAACACCTTTAGCCATACTTCTCATATGTATATATGTATAAATATATGAGTATGTACATATTATATATCTACGTATATATATATATATATAAAACATATACACAAGTATGATATATATGCATACTACAATATACAGGTTTATATGTGTATATACATATACATATACACACATTATATATTAGTGTACATGCAGCAAACACACCCATACGTGTATCCCCATCCCTAATCTATCCCAAGATCTCTTCTCCTACATCACCAACTGGCCAGTTGTTATTGGGGATATTGAACTGAATGTCCCATGGGCATCTCAAATTCAATGTGTTGAAAGTAGAAATCATTATATTATCATTCTCCTAAACCCAGCACACCTCAAATTTTCTATTTCTTTAAAGGGTATCACTATCTTCCTAGTCACCCAGGTACTCAACTTTGGTTTCATCCCCAACTCATCAATATTCTTTAATTCACACATAGCTTATCAAGTACCATTTTTTTTTTCAAATTCATCTACTTCTTTCAAGTTCCACAGCCACCATAGTTCAGTTCAGGTCCTCATCATCCCTCTGCTGGAATGTTGAAATAGTCTCTTTAAGGTAATTGATCTCTTTTTCTCAAGTTGTTCCCATCTCTAATCCATCCTGCACACAACTGTCAAAGTGATTTTCTGAACGTATAGGTCTGACCATATCATTTCCCTGCTTAGTGAAGCCCAACCCTGTTACCTTTCAAAATCAATCTCTCTCTATCTCTCTCTCTCTCTCTCTCTCTCTCTCTCTCTCTCTCTCTCTCTCTCTCTTCCTCTCTCCACACACATATACATTCAAACATATTTGTTTGTGTGAACACACACATATATTTAAAGGCCTTTATAACCTGGCTCAAACCTCAATTTCTATCCATATTAAAAACATAAATCCCCTTCATGCTGTGATGGTCAAATTAGCCTTTCTCTCCCCAAATATATAGCACTATATTTTCATCTCCATATTTAAAACAACTAGGTGGCAAAGTGGATAGAATCCTTAGCCTTGTGTCAGGGAGGTCCGAGTTCAAATCTGTCTCAGATGCTAAACTAGCTGTGCCCCTGGGCAAATCAATTAACCTCTCTTGGCCTCAGCTTCCTGAAATATAAAATACAGATCATAACAGCACCTATTGACAAGATTGTTGAGGCATCAAATGAGATATTTGTAATATTTGCATTAACAATGGTTCCTGACCCATATTAGAGTGCCATTATCTGCATGAAATCTTTTTGATCCCCTGAATTGATAATCTCCCCCTAAATTAGGCTGTAACAATTTTATATATAGATATGCATGCTGTTTCTCCTAGTTTTAGAAGAGTATAGCTCTTCAAGGGCATGGACTATGCCATTTTTGTCTTTGTATTCTCCAGCACCCAACATCATTCCTGTCTTTTAGTAGACTCTCAATAAATGCATGTTGATTGTTTGTTTGACTGATTATGTAAAGAGCTTTGCCTGGCTTAAAGCTCTGTGTAAATGTCAGTTTTCATCATCTTTACAGTGATAGCTAAAATTAAAAGGTTGAATAGTTGATCTCTAAGATTCATTCCATACACACACACACACACACACACATACACCCCTACACATACCACATGCACATATAACTATGTATTTATGGAAACGAGAGAGGCGTGGATAGCAGTTCATTTGAAGAAAAATCTTGAGATTTTAGTGGATTGAAAATAAAACACAAATAAATAGAAACTAAAAAGTTAGTGTAGTATCAAGCAGCATTATGAGAGGAAATATTCAGAACATGGAAGGTGATAGTTCCACATCATTGTGCTTTGGTAAGACACCATCTAAAAGGTTCTTTAGGAGTTTGGTTGCCACATTTTGAGAAGGACTTCAGTAAGTTATAGTATATCCAAAATAGACCAAAGAAGAGGAAGAAAGTCTTCATACTCATCCCATATTAGTATAAGGTGCTGACTCATTTGGATCTGGACAATTTTATTTCTGGGAACTTAGCAGAAATAGAGACCATTCTGAGAGACACTTTAAGAATACTGTCTCTCGGGAAAAAAAAAAAAAAAACAATGCTTACTATAGTCAAAGATGGCTGGAGTCCTATTTTCCATCAGCTAGTTTACGTGTGACTATTATATATTTGAGGATGATAACTGGGAATCTCTAATAATTAGAATTTTACATAGAATATGAGACATATACACATATATTTTGTGCTGCATCTGACCAGAAACATGAATTATTTCAATATTGAGTCATGTCATATAAATAGGACCTATTTTGAAGCAGCAGTTAGTAACCAAAGGAGAACAGAGAAGATGGAAAAAAATTGAGTGGCTGAAAAGGAACCGAGAAGGCTGCATGCTACTTAAATAGTGCTGTCTGTTCTCGATTGCTTAAAAGGAGGCAAGCACTCTAGTCGACTTGCTATTTATCACACACACAACACACACACACACACACACACACACACACACACACACACATTGCTCCATCTGTCTCTGCCTTTGCACTGATAATCCCTTATATCTAGAATGTTCTTTCATCTCATCCCTAGCTTCCTTCAAGGTCAAGTTGAAATGGAACCATCTTCAGGAGGCTTTTGTCACCCCCTTCCCTTCCTCAACTGCTATTGTCTTTCTCTCTAATATTTCCTTATATTTATTTTATATGCATCATGAAAATATTTATTTAGATACATGTTATCTCCTCCATTAGAATGTAAACTCCTTGAGGGAAGTAGTCATTTTAAAAACTGCATTTCCAGAATAAGACACATTGCCTGCCTGGCACATTTTAAGTTCTTGATAAATTCGGTTTGCTTGATTCTCTTGAGAAATCTGACAGTGAAAGAGAGAAGATATAAAGGAAAAGACCTTGAATGAATGACAGGGTCAAATGAGAGTTTTCTAAAGCTAGAAAAAACCTGTATATATCTTCGGGCAGTGTATGAAAAGTCAGTGGATAGAGAGAAACTGAAGAGGAGGGAGGAAATGATTAATGGGGCAAGCTAGTAGAAGAGACAAAAGAGAATGGGAAAGAGGGCTTTGATAAAGAGTTGATCTCATCAAGGAGAAAGGCCACCTATTCCCTAGAGACTCTGGTCTGGCAAAGGAGGAGAGGATCAATAAAGATGTGGAGAGGTTTTGGTGTAATGTGAATGGGGGAAGAGTGACCTCACTGAGAATGGTCTCTATTACCTCAAAAAAAAAAAATAATAGGTGATAGCATCTACTAACCAAGGCTAAGGAAACCCTGGAGTAGAGCTGTGAATTGGTTCAGTCATTAGCATCCTTATTTTCTTATAGCCTCTCCAGCAATTATTGGTTTCATTTGTTTATTTTTGGTCATCTTTGCCAAAGTGATGAAAATGAAGAATTCCAGAGTTACTTGAATAATGAGTGCTTTGGAACATTTTTTCACGTGGTTGTTTATAGCTTGGATTTCTTCTTTGGAAACTTGTCTATCCATCTATCAGGACATGGCTTTTGAAGGACAGATAAGTATTCATTTCTTTTTCATATCTACAATTCTCCCCAACTTTCTCTTGCCAAAATTGATGGCAAAACCTCCAGGCATGAGCTTAATCAACTCTAACAGTAGGGAATTTCAGGACTAATTACAGAATTAATATTTGGTGAATCAGCTTCATGTAGACTTAAAAACAGGGCAGACTTCAAAAACCAGCAAGACCTAGGGCAGGATAATAACTCAAAGAATTGCTTAGTTACTAGCTAGCTCCTTGAAAGTCACTATCCCTCTGCCAATGATGTTCCTAAGTCTTGAACCTCCTCTGACTAATTGACTTGCCTTTGTAATTTCCCCCTCAGTATAAGTCAGCCATTGTTCTTCATAACACCTTCTGCATGTACTTGAACAGATATCTTTGCTACTAAGCACATTCTGAAATTGGCAAAAGCATCAACCCACCTTCAACATTGTCCTTCCTCCTCTAGCACAGCATTGCTAATTCTTAACAAGAACAATCAATCAATCAAAAAGCCTTTATTATGTGCCAGGTACTGTGTTAGGTTCTAGTGATGCAAGTGAAGGAAGGAAGGAAGGAAGGAAGAGACAGGGAGAAAAGAAAAAGAAGAAAGAAAGAAAGAAAGAAAGAAAGAAAGAAAGAAAGAAAGAAAGAAAGAAAAAAGAAAGAAAGAAAGAAGAAAGAAAGAAAGAAAGAAAGAAAGGAAAGAAAGAAAGAAAGAAAGGAAAGAAAGAAAGAAAGAAAGAAAGAAAGAAAGAAAGAAAGAAAGAAAGAAAGAAAGAAAGAAAGAAAGATAAGGAAGGAAGGAAGAAAGAATTCCTCCTCGAACTTAATAGTACTTTTCTCATTCATCATTTATGACAGCAACCATTCTAGCTTAGCCATGAAAGTAAGTCAAATTTCCCCTAAGAAAATTTGGAAATTATGATTATATGATAATAAATATGATAATCTAAACATGATGTCTGTTAATGGGGGTTGGGGGTGAAATATACAACAAATACACAATTTAGGAGAAGTTTCTTTTTGGTGCAAACTTTTCTGACAGATTTTCATTCATTAATAAAATCAATCTAGGTCATAATTTTTCAACAAGCTAATGAAACACACTTTAGAATGCAAATATATATACTATTTAACACCGAGTTCACTGTCCAAAATAATAAAGAGGGAAAACTGCAGAGGAACACTTTGCCCATGTTTTTGTTTGGTGGGTTTATTATGTGTGATCTTATTCATATTGAGTTTAATATGCATTATTGTTGTGTTGGATGCCCTAAATTTCACTGTTCCATTAGGGATCTATTTCAGTTACTTGTAAACATTATAATCACATTTTTTTTTCTAACCTAAATTCATTTAATTGCAACTTGAGTCCATTTATTTTTGTTCTGGCCTGAAAGATAATGATACACAGCTGGTCCCTATTCTTCATGTATTAACAATTCATATACAGTACCTGAAGTCAATTTAAGGTAAGCCTAGGAATTGTCACACACATCCTAAAATTAAGGCTTAGATGAATAGAGGATGATTTGTGAGCATACACAGAGGCACAAGGCTTACAATCAGTTCTCTATTTTTGCCAATCATTTGGTGTTTATTGAGCATACTATGGGTTTACAGAATTACAGAATTTTTTGGGTTTATGTCAATGTGAGAAAAAGGGACCTCAGATAGGAAAGGAGAGAAGCCAAACTTCACACACCTGAATTTTTCCAGTATCTCCTACCTTTTAAGACCTCCAAATGGCTGTCACCAGTTATTGACTAGTTTGACCTACATGCTTCTTTTTTTAATTTCTTTTTTTATTAAAACACTTAGATATGAAGGTAGATACTTTCAAAGGCAGTTCAGTAGCATTTAAAGGAAAGAAGTTAAAATAAGACAAAGTATAGAATTGCTGAGTCACAAAGCATGAGACTATTTTTTTTCTAAATATCCAACACTAATCATAGAGACAGCACAGTTTTTCAAAGATGTGTCATAGAAAATACAGTCAAATGAAAAGAGCATAGGACTGAGAGTCAAAAGACCTGGAATTTGTTTGCAACTTTTATACTACCTATCTGTGTAACCTTGATTATGGGACTTAATATTTTTGTGCCTCAGTTTCCTCATCTTCAAAATGGAGATGTGGGCAGGACTATATCAGGGGTGTCAAATACATAACTCACAAGTCACATGAGACCCATAACACCCCACAACACTTCCCAGGTGTGGTAGAATAAAATTAAAATATGATTGGGAAATATTTAACAAAATTCTTAAAAATACAATCAAATATAGGTAATATTACATTTAAAACTAAATCAACTTCATGCAGTCCACAGGGATCCTCATGTGTAGATCATGGGCCCCTTGTACTTGTACTTGAATTTGACATCATTGGATTCTAAGATTCTTCACTGCTCTCAAATACAATGCTAACTAATCCCCTCTTATCTACTTCAATTCTCTTTCTGGTCCTAACACTACCTCAAGGGTAAAACTTTGTACAGCCTGTCACCGGATAAAAGTCCACATAACAGTGGTGAAATAGGAAAACAAAGCAAAACAAAACAACAAACAAAAAACCCTAGCTTTGGAGTCAGAGGACCTGAGTTCAAATCACACCTCTGTCACCTAGGGCATCTATTTAACTTTTAGTGACATCAATTTCCTCATCTGTAAGATAAAGTCATTGGACAAACTAAGAAGTAAGACAGATTCAGACCATTAGACATCACAAGGCTAGACTGAGCTGAGACATTAAGAGATTGAGTTTAGTCAGGGAATTTTCTACTCAACTTCTACCATCAGCCGAATGGCCATTTCTCATTTCCAGATTCTCCATCAGTCAATCAGTCAGTCATTAAACGAGTATTCATTAAGCACTGACTATGCGGCAGACACTAATCAAAGCATAGGTAATAAAGTAAAATCAGAAAATAAAAGAAAAACACAACAAAACAGTCCTTGTTCTCAAAAAGCTCACAGTCTGATAGGGGAAATAGCATACAAACAGATTAAGGAGAATCAAGGAAGGCTTCTTGGAGAAGGTGGGACTTTAGTTGAAGCTTGAAGGGAGCCAGGGACATTAGAAGGTCAGATGAGAAAAGGAGGAATTACAGGCATGAGGGGACAGCGAATGGTAAAATAGCAGAGGCCAGGGTCATTGAATGGAAGCATATGCAGAAGAAAAAAAATTCTAAGAAGACTAGAAAAAAAAAGATTTTATATTTGATCTTGGAAGTAATAAAGAGGCACTGGAATTGAATGAATAGGGAGCGTCATGGTCAAACTTGTGTTTTAGGAAGACCATATTGACAGCTGAGTGGAATAAAGATTGGAATGAGGAAAGGATTGAGGCAGGAAGACCAACAGTAAGGCAAATGCAATACTCCAGGCATGAAATGATGGAAGGGCCTAAACCAGCATGGAGGAAATGTTAGAAGAGAGAAGGGGATATACACAAGAGACGCAATAAAGGTAAAAACAACAGGACTTTGCAATTCACTGGACATGGGGTGGGGAGGTGAAAGTGTAGAGTCAAAGATGATTCCTAGGGTTGGGAGCCTGAGCAACTGCAAGGATAATGACACCCTTGACCAAAAAAGGAAGTTAGGAAGAGGGGAGGGTATGAGGGAAAGATAACGAATTCAGCTTTCAACATGTGGAATTTAAGACGTATGACACATCCAATTTGAAATATCTAGCTAGTAGACAGTTGGAAATGTGAGAATGGAGGTCAAGAGAGCATTTAGGGTTAGACAAATAGAGCCAAGAATAATCTGCATAGAAATTGTAGCTGAATCCTCGGAATCTGATAGATCACAAAATGAAATAATATAAAGGGAAAAAAGAAAAGAGCCCAGGGCAGAGCCTTGGGGGATAACACCCTCCGATCTGCTGCCATCGCTCTGTATTTTTTCCTCCTTTAAAATTCACTCTATCATAATATACCATCAAACCTATATCTTTCTATTTATGAGCATCTTAGTTTTCTTTCTCTTTTCCTTTCTTATTTTTTCTTTTTCTCTTTCTTTCCTTACTTCCTTTCTTCTTCCCTTCTCCCTTCTTTCCATCTCTCTCTCCTCCCCCTCCCTCCTTCCCTTCCTTCCTTTTCTTTCTTTCTTTTTCTTTCCTTCCTCTATCTCTCATTTTTCCCTCTCTCCCTTCTCTTCCTTCCTTCCTTTCCCTTTCTTTTTTCCCCTCCCTCTCTCTCTGTACTTCCTCCCTTCCTTTCTTTCTTTCCTTCCTTCCTTCTTTTTTCTTTCTTTCTTTCCTTCTTTCTTTTTCTTTCTCCCTTGGTCCCTCCCTCTTTCTTTTTCCTTCCTTCCTTCCTTCCTTCCTTCCTTCCTTCCTTCCTTCCTTCCTTCCTTCCTCCCTCCCTCCCTTCCTTCTTCCTTCCTTTCTTCTTTCCTTCTCTCTCTCTCTCTCTCTCTCTCTCTCTCTCTCTCTCTCTC
>JAQQSZ010000618.1:0-16272 GCA_028646595.1 Phalanger gymnotis | reverse complement strand
GGAAAAAGAACTTTACTGTTGATCTATCCCTTCTATTTTGAAACCTACGTGAATCTGCGATCTCATTATCACCTATCAATGACGCACAATGTCGCCCAATTGCTTCCAAGAAACCTGCCTCTGAATGTGGCCTGATCGGCAACAGTCCTGGAAGATTCAGCTGCCTAGACGGGGTAACTCCATAAGTGCAGGCTGGTTTGTCCCAGGATGAGACTAGATAGAGGGCCAGGTAATAATTGAGTTAAGTAAGTTCTGGCCCAAAAGCCATTTAGCTGAAAGTATGAAAAATGCTTGTTAGGAAGTGAGCCATACCAGGAAATTGGACGTGTCTTCACTTTTTCTTTTATTTCATTATTTCTCTGTAGCAGAGGAGAGATGATTTAAAAGCCTAAGAGTTAGCATTCCTCCTCAACGTTATTATGATATTAAAGTACTATAAATGCTGGAGGCAAATCACCAGAATTTTATTTTTAAATGTCAGACTAAAAGACCCCAAATGTGTCAAGTAGAGATAAATCCTAACAACATTACTGTGGTACAGGGTCGATAAAACATTTAAGATGGATTTATGGCAGCTGCTGTGGACCAGCATTCCCCAGGTAGGGAAGGTATCTGCTAAGATAACAATTTTACGATACAATTAGGGCAGCCTGCTAGGAGAGTCAAGGGCTCCATGACAGAACTTTGTACTGGGAGTTTATGGACTTCTTTACTCTATTGAGGCAGCTGGTTGGCTAAGTGGATGGAGCCCTGGGCCCGGAGTCAGGAAGACTTTGAGTTCAATTCAGCCTCAGACACTTGACAGCTGTGTGTCCCTCAGCAAGTTCCTCACATGTAAAATGTGAATAAGGACAGTACCTCCCTCCCAAGGATCAAATGAAATAATGTTTATAGAGTGCTTTGCAAACCTTAAGAGTGCTCCACAAACGAATGTAGCCATGGTGATGGTGAGGTGATGGTGATGGTGATGGTGATGGTGAGGTGATGGTGATGGTGATGGTGATGGTGATGGTGATGGTGATGGTGATGGTGATGGTGATGGCGATGGTGATGGCGATGGCAATGGTGAAATACCCTTTTTAAAAAGAATGACCTTACTAGGGCTGGGGTTTAGGGCACATCACCTCCCGACCTGAACCTGTCTCTCGCCTCTGAAGCCTACCCCTCCTGACTTCCTCTTTTCTGGGGATGGAAGCACCCTCTTCCCTGGCCCCCAGGACCAAAGCATATGAGCTTTCTCTAGATTCTCCTTCTTTCTAACCATCCACACACAACCAGTTTCCGTTGCCAGCCAGTTCTACAATTGGAAGGTGTCTTGAATGTGCGCCCTCCTTCCTACCTCCATAGGCCCGTTTTAGGTATGGGTCCTAATTTCCTCTTCTTTTGGTAATAGCCTTGAAACTGGCTTCCTTCCCTCTAGCCATGCCCCCCTATAATCCATCTTTCATATGAATCCTGCCTCAGATACTTACCAGTTATATAACTCTAGAAAAGTTCCTCACTACCTCTCAGCCTCAGTGTTCTCATCTGTAAAATGGGGATAATAGTAGCACCTACTCCCAGGGTGTTTATGAGAATCATATAACATGTAGCATTGATGTCAAGTAACATCATCTGGCATGCAACATTGTCAACCCTGAAATGCCATATAAATGGGGGCCGTCACTGTTGTCACCACTGTCATTTGTACAGGTGTGAAACAAAAGCTCAGTTGTCTGAATTTGGGTTTTTATCATTAATAATAATGAATGGTTTAGAAAATGTTTTCCTTTGGTTTGTGAAAGGTCCTTTTTCTTTTATAAATTCTTCCTCTCTCTTAGTTTTTCAGCTCATATTAAAGTAGCTCCAGACTCTAGTCCCTGGTTATTCAGACTAGTACCTCAACAAGGTTCAGAGACTGTTCAGAATAATCCCTGTCTCATCTTTGAGGATTTGCCACTTAACTCCAGCGGCTCCCTCTTGCCTCAAAGATGCAATGTATTGGCTCTGTTTGGCCTTCTAAGCTTCTCACCGCCCAGCCCTTTCACGTGCTCCCAGTCACGTTACATGTTACTTTCTTCCACACATACTCCAGGCCAGGCATGCTGACTAATCAGCTGTTGATCACAATGATGTTCCATCTTCCATGTCCAGGAGTTTGTACTGTCTGTTCCCATGCCTAGAATGCTGCCCTTCAGCTTCTGCCTCTTAGAAGCCCTGGCTTCCTTTAGAACTCAGCTCAGATGGCACTGTCACCTGAAGGTCACCTTCCACCTCCTTTGTATGTATCCTGTGTAAACCTCTTTATTTATGTGTCTCTCTAAGTGGACTGTGAGCCCCTTGAGGTCAGGGACTACTTTGGCTATTCTGTGTATCCCTAGGCTTAGCACAGTGCCTGGCACATAATAGGTGGTTATTAAGCATCTGTTGATTGATTAACCACAGTTAACCACATGGCAGACAATGCATATGAGCCACATTAGTTGAGAGTCAAGAATATAATCATTGGACACAGCCTGATATTCTAGGGATTTAGTAAGGTCATAGATTCATAGATCCAGAGCTAGAAAGTCTAGATACGAGCAATCATTAAGTTCAACCATCTCATTTTCCAGATGAGAAAACTGAGGCACAGAACAGTTAAGTGATTTGCCCAGAGTCACAAAGTCAGGCTCTGAGGCAGGATTTGAACCCAAGTCCTCCTGACTCAAGTTCAGCACCCTCCCCTCTACACCACATGATAATAGATTATAGTAAGGAAGAATCTTCTTATCTCTTAGTAACCAACGAGTCCATAACCTTTGTTTCCTCCCCTCCCTCTGTCTTAATAACCCGTCCCTCACCCCCTGCAATAATGTGCATTATCCACTGGAGAAAGAAGGTTGATAAACCACACAACTCCTCAGCACAAAGATCATCAAGGGGTGGACAATTCAAAGTCTTTTTTGCCTTTCAACCAATAACATAATTTTAAAGCACTGTCAAGCCAGAATTTAGCAAGAAACAGAATATATAGCCCAGAGTACAGAGAGAGAAGGGTTTGGCACATAGAAGGTCGGTATCGAAAGGATTCATCTATGCCAACTAACATTGAAATGCTGATGTAAAACACAGAAAGCCTCATTTTTACATCTGGCTCAGCAAGTAAAGAGAAGGCTGTGGCTAAAATGTGTGCATTTAACAAACATTTCAACCATGTCCGAATGGATCTGGGGCTATTGGGACGACTGAGTTCAATTCAATTGAATAAACACATTAAATGTCTGCCTGCCCTAATGCAGAACCCTGTGTTCAATGCTGGCACAGAGGCAGAGATAAACCAGGCACAGTCCCTGCCTTTGTGGACCTGACAGCCTAGAATTGGGTGGACAGTGCACAATACATCCAGAAATCAATGTAATAGTAAATGCAACTCAGAAAGCACGAGAGAGCCTGACAGTGCTATTAGAGGTCTGAGAAGGGTAGATTCTTTCCAGCTGGAATCCCAAAATGGCAGGGCTGGAAGGGATCTCAGAAACCAACTGATACAACCTACTCCTGGTCAAGAATCTCTTCTGGGACATGCCTGACAAGTAGTCATTCAAGCTTTCTTTGAAGATCTCCTAGAAGAGAGAAGCCACTCTCTCCCAAGGCAACTCTTTCAACTTTGAGACTTTCTTTGCCAGGATGTTCCCCCCAACTACCTCCACCCCGACATCAAGCCTAAGCTTTCCTCTCTGCAATTAGCCCTGGCTTCTGGTTCTGCCCTCTGAAGTTCTACAGAAAACATCCAACCCTTCATCTATGTGGCAACCCAGGAAATATTTGAATTCTTCTGTTGGGTTCACCTTTTGCCCTCTGCTCTCCCTGGTAAACAACTCCAAGTGAGGGGGTGTAAACTCGATGCCACTCACTATTCTAGTCACCCCCACACCCACCCACACACTCACTCTTTCCTTTCTAAAATGAGATTGATTTTCCTCCCACAGATGTGGTGCAACCAGGGCAGAGATCAGCAGGACCAGCCCCTCCCCATCAGTGACCAGGGCAGAGGCCAGCAGGCCCAGCTCCTCCCATTACTGACCTGTCCAAGATCACACAGGTCATAAGAGTCACAGCTGAGATTTGAACTCAGTTCCTCCAATTCCAGAGCCAGGGCTCCTATTGCTTCCTCTCTGCATCTGGGCAGAGGGCATTGAGAAATTCCATGTGTCTAAAATATAGAGCATGTGATGGGCAGAAAATGTCAGGGGCGGGCTGCCTCTGATGTCAGGAATAACGTCCTATGGCAATTAGAGCTGTGACAAAGAGGAATGGAGAGCCTTGGGAGATGGTGGAGCTCCCCTTCCTGGCTAGTTGCCAGCAAAGGGGGGGTGGCCTTTTGTCAGAAAGGATGTAAAGGCATTCATTTGTCTATTATACGTTGGGCTAGATCAAGTCTGAGGTTCCTTTCAGCTCTAAGATCCTGAGATCTCATGATTTTGTCTCTTTTGGGTCATGCTCCCAAAGCCTCAGTTTTTGAATCTGTGACCCTCTGACTGGCTGCTCATAAGAAGGCCATCCCTAACCAGATGAACTTGATTTCCCACAGTTGTGGAGGCCACACCCTGTGCTCCAGGCAACCTGGACCAGTTCCATATCACACAAAGTGGTGTAAGTTCCCCCTCCCTCCCAGAAAGCCATTGGTTAAACATTTATCGTCCTAGCCCTAGTTGTATGCATAACAGACGAGACTGAAAAATCGCATTGTCCAGTAGAGTCTATGAAGGGCCAGAAGCAAAGGGTAATGACCATATATTTGGGTCAAATATTTTGTCGCTATCATGTGGCTGGGCCCCGACCAACCCCAGGTATGTTACCGGGGCTAAAAAAGCAGAAAAAAGCAATACAGGAAGAACAGATGAGCACTGATTTTACCTTCCAATGAGGACATACAACTTCTTTAAGAGCACAGCCTCTGAGCGGCTATCCCTTTAACTAGAGCCACACTTGGGAATGTTGGTGCCTGGGGAGAATTCCAACACCCAGCACCCTCTCTAGTATGGGACTTTGCTCTAGATGATCCATGTGGTCCCTTTCTGTTCTGAAATCATGATCTTTGAGGTTCTACTGCATCCTTTTTTCAATCAGATAGGTTTGTACTGCCATTATTTGGAATCAATAAAGTTTTACTGGCCTAATAATGAGATAATGAAGTGAGTTCACTGGGAGACTTCCTTCTTTACAAGATAAAGCAATGTTTATGATTTCACAGGCAGGGCTGATGCAGACTCAGAAACTTTATAAACTGAAACACAGTTACTGTGGTAGCCAGCCCCCATCCACCCATTTCTCAGATCTGTATTTGGGTAATTGTTAAAGTTATGATTGCCTGAAGATTTCCATACTTTATAGATGTTGATCAGCCTCCCTTGGAGTCAGCAGTCCCTACACTGACACATTCAGGAGTCTGTGGAATATTGAAGAAGGACCCACTGAAACCTCGATGTTCTTGGGGAAAAAATAATCTTTCCTTTCTTTGAGATGGAAAAAAAATCTTTCCTTTCCTCTTGTCATGTCTAATGGGTATGATTTTTAGAATAAAATGGAAGCATTAAACAATAAATAAATATGCTTTTGACAAGTTCTGAGGAAAGGCCAGGCATGAAGAGCATGAGACCAGTAACCTAGTTCAGCAAAATGCGTTATTTCCTTTTTGCTTCTCTAAGAGTTTACACTCTGTACAATTGGGGCAGATAGCTCAGGGACAGCCACACAGCCCCTGATACAAAACCCGGACCTAGAATTCTTAATTCCAGAGGATTGTTGATGAAATACCTTGCCCTCTTCTCTGTAGAGAGGCAATAGACTACAGGGGTAGGATGGTGCAAATGTGATCAGGCATGGGTTTTTTGTTATTTGAGTTGGTTTCACCATTTTTTCATTGTTATGAGGAAGATTAAGGGAGGGGACTGGAAAAGTGATTATGGTGCCAACAACAAGCATTCATCAAACAATTCTTTTAAAGCTGTGAGAATGGCATTGGGGTCTGCCTTGGTGGCAGCTGAGCAGCCATGGCTACTGAGATCCCTGGACTTGGAATCAGGACAGCCCTCACACTTAGCAGCGACGTGGCCATAGGCAAACCATAACCCTCTGAGCCTCATCTGCAAAATGAGCCACCCTTGTACCATCAACATCATGGGTTTTAGTAAGGAAAGCTCTTGGTGAATTGTAGCACAGACGCTAAATGTAACTGTCTTGTTATTCTCCTTTACTTACAGATACCAGACAAGGAAGGGATCAGGAGGTCAAGGTGTCAAGACTGTAGCAGAAGGGGAGTGGTGGATACGGAGGGAGTAGGTAGAGACCCACCCAGCAGACAAAGCTGGACATCAGGTGATGAATTTGCCCTCATCCTTAGAGAAAATAGAACTGTATCTCTGCAGAAGTTACCATAGTTCAATATGGCCATCCACATGTTGGACCCTGGCTCATTGTTGCATTCTAACAAGTGCAAATTGGGATTGTTTTAACCCTGCTACAAAGTGGCAGTGACTGTTGTTGACAAAATTTCTATTATCCAGTTTTCTATCTACATCTTGATAGCTTCTGATAATCAGTCCATAGAAAGCATCTCAATAAGAAAGCTCTGTTGTATATGTCATCACGAAAGACTTCCTTCTCCACCTGTTCCCCATGCAAGAGCAGAAATGGAAGATCCTTTCGAGTACCCAAAAGGAGATCTCTTGGAGGATTGGAAACTTGGTATGGTCAGGTTACTCTAATGAAATCACATGAAGTTCTCTTGGAATTGGAGCCAAAAAGTTTGGCAGTGAGAAAGGGGTGAATTTATAAAGCTTAGGGGAAGAAAGGACCGGGAAGGGTTTGCTGGAACCAGCTCATGGGAGCCTATTGTTAAATTTTCAGTATGAGCCTTTACATCTCAGAAATCAGCAAACACTATAAATCATGATTTGCTTTATTGTTGCACTTGTTTCTAGATAAAGAAGATAATGGAGAAAATGTTCGTGATGCCAGTTAAGTTTAAAAGTGGCGTAAGTTCCCCCTCCCTCCCAGAAAGCCATTGGTTAAACATTTATCGACCTAGCCCTAGTTGTATGCATAACAGATGAGACTGAAAAATCGCATTGTCCAGTAGAGTCTATGAAGGGCCAGAAGCAAAGGGTAATGACCATATATTTGGGTCAAATATTTTGTCGCTATCGTGTGGCTGGGCCCCAACCAACCCCAGGTATGTTACTGGGGCTAAAAAAGCAGAAAAAAGCAATAGAGGAAGAATCTGTTTTCCTTTCAAAGATCTAGAAAGCCATTTGTTGTTTTTAATTATTGCGAATGAGGGGCTTAGCAGCCATGAACAAATGGAAATACTTTTACATTTAGAATGTGATCTCCTGGTCTTTCATTTGCTGACAACCAGAATCAGCTGGTGTTTTCTTGCCCTGACACTTCTAATGAGGAGAGGAAGTCTTCTTTAAGCTACCAAGGGACTACCCTTCATTCCGGATGTGTAAACAGAGCCCCTCCTTGGTGTGTTCTCTACTTGACTTTCCGGCTGCAAGAGAGGACCTTCATTTCCTGGAAGGCAGGGTCACAGAGCTGGAAGGCGCATTAGGAGACCCCTGTCCTTTCCATTGAGACCATATGAAAACTACGCTTGACAGGTGAGAATTTGTCTTGTTTCTTTTCATATCTATTTAATCAGAAATGAACGCTTTCCTTTTTCCATCTCCTGGCACCTTGTTTTTGACGTTACAGCAAGCTTACCTGACAAACAGCTCTTGTAGAGGCAAGCGAGCCTGCGAGCCTCTAGAGAGCTTTCTGCTCGCTACTGTGCAGAATGTCGGTGGGTTTCCTCTGGGCCTCTGCACTGTCGTTCTCTTCCCCAGGCTTGGGAAGGGGCCAGATGTTGATTTCAGTAATGGGAGGCAGTCTGGAACATGGTTTAATTCGGAAGAGGCACATAAGTTTGTGTTACGTTGGCTGTAGCAGCTACCCACGGGGTTCAGGAAATCTGGCGTGACAGATTATCAATGCTGTTGTCACTAATAATAGTAACCACCCTGTTTCTGTTGTGTGCATGTGTAGCTGGGTGCAAAGCTCTCTCCATCGGTTCTGTTAGGGTGAATAAGAACCATCTCAAACTCACCCCTCGGTTTTGCATTATTGCCAGGCTGGCACAGACGATGCTTAGAACCATCAAAGGCCATGGCCCTTTACATTAGGTGGCCAATGGAAATGCCAACTGCTGCTCCATCATCGATGTGGATGTCAATGAGTAAATGAGGAGCTCTGTTCTGCCTGTGACCTTCTGCTCCCTCCCGTCAGCCCTACCAAGGGAAGCAGCTCCGGAAGGATGTCACCCGTCTACTTTGGCCCTAAGGAGCCCAACAGGCAGCTGCACGCACAAAATGAGCCTTCCTTCTGACGACTCTCATGGCGCCAACTCACAGTGTTGGTCAGTTTCGGGAGGAATTTTCTCTACAATGGTTTAAGAAAAGACTCAACGTTTACTTTTGCTTTTGTGTGTGCTGCAGACTAGATGATTTTATGGGCTTAAAAAAGAACCATCCTAACAAAGATTGTCCTCTATTTTTAACATTCTCTTCTGAGTGTTTCAATGTAATAGAAGCTCATTCTATTGATGGCATTGGGGACAGTGATAGCACCTTACTTAGAGCAATCAAGACCCCCATCCTACTGCATGTAGACAATTACATTATCCATTGCAGCAAGGAATTCTTAAAGAATCTTACTTAGTACTTGATAACAAGGCTTGTGAGTGTATTTGCTAACCAAGAGCTAAATAAAGGCCTGGCCTAAGAGGAGAAATGAACACTTTGCACCCTGAGAAAGAAAAGAAAGTGGAAGAAGGAAAGCAGAGAGAGTAAGGGGAAGAGAATGTGTTTACTATGTGTCAGGCCAAGGATACAAACCCAAGCAAAAAAAAGGCAGTTCCTACCCTAAGCTTCCATTCCAATGAGGAAAGACAACACATAAGGGGGAAATGGTGGGAAGATGGAAGGAAGAGGCCTAGGAATCGGGTTCCTGGATAGATAGGACAAACAGAAACATAGGATCTCAGGATCTCAGAGCTGTCAGGATGGGCATGGCCATCCAGTCCTGCCAATGTATGAACAGAAATCCTACTGCAATGCACCCAAAACGTGACTGATACTCTAACATTTGCTTTTTTTTTGTTAATCTTCCACAAAGTAGCTCCTCTTCAGAGCCTTTCCTCCAAAAGGTCCCATCACATGCAAATATCTAATCAGATCCCAGCTGCCAAATGGCATTAAACAGGATTTGTTTTGTGGGAACCAGATGTGTGAGTTCATCCTGAACAATCCAAAAAGGAAACTCCCTCTTCTCAACCCAAATCAGGTCCTGGGGCCTGGTTGCCATAGAGAGGAGCCAGGGTGTCAGAGGTGAGACTGGCACCCAGTGCTTCTTGACTCTGAAAGCAGCTCTCTCTCCACCCATCCTTTATAAAACTTTGTCAGCAAGTTACTGACCCACCACTCTCTTTCACTTCCTTTGCAAGCTCCTCCCTTCCTCATGGAACTCCTGACCCTTTTCTTAGGAAGGGCCTCCTGGAGGTTTCCCTCATTTCTAGCCTCCCTTTGGCTTTTGCTATATATTTAATTTTTAAAAAATACTTAGAGTTCATCTCCATATTCCTGGATATCATCAGAAACCTATATGATTCAAAAGAAAGAAAAGATAGGCCATCCATATAAGAGCAAGCAAGGGCAGACAGCCTACATGTCCTAGTGGGACCCACACAGTGTCAAGAGAATGTGGGGAAGGCCCACAACATATCATAGGGACTGGTTCCTCTGGGCTGTGTTTGCTGGAGGCCGAAGACAAGAGATCAGAGGATCGTTGGACATGCCCAGGGTGAAATCTGCATCATTGAAGGAAATGTCCACGTCCACGAGATGCCAGATCTGTTGGCATATGAGCATACTAGAACATTAAGGCAGTCCTCTCAACCAGCCTAGGTTAGCACCTTGTCCACTGGAAGTGCTCAGCAAGTGTTTACTGAATGGATGCCATCAAGCTTTGTTCCCAGCTGCTCAAAGTCTCCCTCATGCTCTGTGCCTGGCGTCTGTTTTGGAGCACTCCCTCCCTCCTCCAGGGACTCGGCTCAGCAGGCGGCATCCAAGCTAGCAGCTCTTGGCTAGATCTGAGGCACAGCCCCCTCGTCACTAGTCCCCAGTTCTGGTGCATGCTGGGTGGGGGCTCCTCAGCCCTGGGCGAGAAGAGATACCCCCACACTCAAAAGGAGAGAGATGCCAGACCCTCAGCATCATGGGGGCTGCTGCTGTCCTGTTTCTCCCTCCCCTATGTGGAACATGCGCCCTCCCCACCCTCTGCCTGCACACACTCCTTACATGTCTTCTGCCAAAGAAGAATCTGGTCCAAGAGACACGAGTGCAGCAGTGTTGCTCCCTTAAACACACAGGCAGGAATCCTGGTTCTATCAATTCGGTTAGTTTCTGCGGCTCCAGCTCCACAGCACTCCGGAGGAGTCCTCTGCCCAGTGTCCAGGTGCTGCCTGCCACCTCTCCTGGTGTGCCCCCATCTCCAGGCCAGGCTGACACAGTCAGTTCACATGCCACATTACAAGGAAGGGTCCTCAAGGGCTGTGCTCTCTGTAACTCTGTCAAATTGAAGAATGGCTTCTTTCTACATGAGAAGACAATTGGAGCAATGGCCATTCCAGGCCTCTCTGGATTGCACTGTTGTAAGGTTAATGGGGATTAAGATCTTCCTCACCCACTAATAGGCCTCACATGGAGCCCATTAAGGGAAGCTTGCGTAGGAGAGGCTTGTTTGTAGGAAGGTTTCCACACCTTTCGGTACTAAGCTAATTAGGCACTGAGTCACAGGCTTGTGATGCCTTCTGGCTCTGAGCCTATTAGCCAAAACAGCATATACTCTGAGAGGTGAGCTTCTGCTTTGGGGACTCGCTTATGAGAAGGAACTTGTGATTCCCTGGTCAAGACTCTGAGTGGCTGTGTGTTCAGAGCTCCCTGACTGCTCAGAGGTGAAGGCTCTCTCCATCCAGTGGTGGATGTAAAGCATACAGCAATATTGCTTTGATTCAGGCAGTAGAGCCCTGTCTGTTGGTCTTTATTTCTCTTCTCTGTATTTCCTCTGCTTATATTTTATGTGATTAAAGAAGACTGTTGAACCTGAAACAGCCGTCTTTCCTAGTAAAGCAGATAAAAGAACCTGCACTACCAGCCATGCTGGGTATGCCAGTGTGGTTGTCATTACAATCATGTAGATGATGGGCTGACTAAAGCCACAGACACGATGGTTGTCTAACCACATGAAAGGACAGCCCCAGTGAGCTCCTCAAGGGTGTTAAGGCTCCATTTATAAGACCACATATTTTGAGGAAAAGAGGATCTTAGATATAAATCATCTAATACAGCTCCTTCTTTTGCAAGATGGCCATTGGGGCCCACAGAGGTCATGGGACCTGCCCATGGTCACACAAATGGTACAAGCTTATCTAGGTCTTGAACCCAGGGCTCCTAATACCAAACTTGGTGATCTCCTACCAAGTGCACCGCTAATCATCTGTTCCAGATTTCTGGTGCTCATTTTAATTCTGGTTACATTAGACCCTACTCTTTACCTGTTACTTCCTTATTCTCTTTGAGAACATATTTGAATCATTCCCCACCCCCACCCCAAAAGTAGTCATTCAAAAGATGCTTCCTGGTGCTCTCAGCCCCTAAATCATCGAGATTTTAGCATTACACTGGACTCTCAATTAGACCTTTTAAGCTGCCCCTAAATATTTAGTATTTAGTATTTACTAAATACTACTTTATTTAGTAAATAAAGATAGATACCTCCAGTGCTTTGGGAAAGTTCTCTAGGGAGAATTTGTGGGAGCACATGGACCAGAATCCCACAGGATGAGGGGTATGGTTGGGTTGCTATCCTTCTGATACAGACAATGGCTACAGTGACAAAAGAGACCAAAGACACATTGCAGGTCTGTGTCTTTAAAATGAAGAACATAAATGTTGGTGTGTGAGCATAGAGGAAGTGATTTCCTGAGCGGGCTGAAAGTCTGTGTTAAACCAATGCCTGTAACGACAAGACAGAGACCAGACTTGACGACCTCTGCTGCTCTCCTTGGAGGGCGTCCATCCATCACACAACCATCTTTCGAGGCACACACTAGAAGTACCCAGGATTGTGCCATGACTTTCTTCCATAATGACTCCAAGAAATTAGCAGAAATTGGTCAGTGGCATATTTTTTCTCACACGATTCCATATGTTACTCTAAAAAGTAACGGCTTGCGTGCATCCCATATTTCCTGCAATATGGCATTTTGCTTACACAGTGTAAGAGTGTGCCAGTATAATTTCTCGGAATTCTCCCTCTCACCCCACCCCCACCCCACCTCCTTCAGAAAAAACTGAGGGACCAAAGAAACTCAAATGATTGATAACTGAATCCTGGCCTTTCACCTCAGATTCAAAGGGCTGCATCCAACCTAGTTGAATAGCAACTGAAATTTGTCTTAGAGAAAGCTGGTTAATAGCATGCCTGGAACAAATTGTCCATTGGAATTGGCTTATTGAACCCAAAATGATGGTGGCCAATTACAATGAGAAAAATGCTACAATAACCCAAGACCAGGGGGCAGAACTTCTTCTTGAGTTCTTAGGGTCATCCAGGAATAAAGCAGGATAAGATCCTGGGAGCACTCAGCCTTGCTGAACCTCTCAGTCACCCAGAAAACTTGTGATTCCTTATTCTGGATGGTTTTCATTGCTAAAGATGTCTGTGAACTGCTGGGGCTTAAATGGGCCACAAGCTGTTTGACCATCTTTCTACACCTGAATATGGCAATCGTGCATTAACTGGCCACACTCGGTTCCCCTCCTGGTTTGGCCAACTGGGCCAAGTTTGGGGTGACCCAAAGCATGAGAAAGGAGGCCCCATTCATGTCTACAGACAATAGAACATGATACACTCCACCTGAGGAAAGGCTTGGTCTGAAGAAATCTCCAGAGGCTGGGCTGGAGCCTGGAGGAAGGAATCAGGATTAGAATATCTAGGGGTTTTTTTCCCCTAAAAGTCACAAAAACAGGTTTTTGAGGGAAGTGAAAAGATTGTCAAACTCACCGGTGGAGAAGACATCCAACCTCTCTTTGAAAAACCCATTCGTTTGATTCTAGTCTGTAAAGGGCTGCCCTATTCAGCCCAGATGGTTTGATAGCTACCGATCAGCCAATCCACAAGCACTTACTAAGTGCCATGTTGTGCCAGGCACTGTGCCAAGCACTGACCACAGCACCCGGCACACAGTAAGTGCATAATAAATGCTATTACCATGACGGTGCTATGGATACAAAGGCAAACATGAAATATCCCCCACCCTCAAGTGGCTTACCTTTTATCAGAGAAAATGATATCAGCATCTAAGAACACACAGAATCTACACAGCATAAATCTGAAGTAAGCCCCAGGAGGGGGACATCCATGAAAGGGGATCCCACACGAAATGAGAGCCGGGGAGAGAGGAACAAAGACAGCAATAAGTTTAGAAAAGTCAGCGCAAGTCGGCACCGCCTTTGAGAGGAGCCATTGCGGTAACTTCCCCAGGCCGAGGACCCAACTTCCAGACCCCATTCTTCTCCCTGCTCCTTTCCTTGGTGAGCTTGCACAACTCATCCCAGCTCTCTGGGTCTCAGCTTCCTCCTTTGAAAACTAAGAGGATCAGGCTAGATGACCTTTAAGGATGTTGGCGGCTTGAGCAACTGGAAAACCATATCATCCTTCAGTTTCTCCAAGGCTCCTCTGAGGTGCAGCCTTCCCAGATTCTCTTAGTGAGGAGTATTCTCTCCCTCGTGGCATTATTTGTATTCACTGATCTGTGTAAATGCTGAATCTCCTCAACAGCAAACAAGCTCCTTGACAATGGGAATTGGTGTTCATAATGTCTTTCAATCCTCAGGGCCGGGCACAGAGTAGGCGTGTCACCAATATTTTGTTCAACCAAATTACACTGGATTCAACTGAGCCGAACGAAGTGGACTTGAACTGGATAGGAGCAGAGGATGCTTACTCCATGGAGCCTCTGAGGCCAGGGGAGGAGCGGCAGAAAGGGGACCGGAGATGGGTATGTGATTCCTTTTCTCTTCTTAATCACAGAAGTGAGGAGAGGAGAGAAGCTCGGGATGCACTAGGCTGACTCCTGGCCGATCTGTCACCTCATAATCAGGAGAAGCTGGGCCTCCCTGGCTCTGACCGTGAGCGATGTAGTTTGACGTGTGACTTCAGTGACTGCCTTGTTGTTGGATTCTGTTTCACAGCTTGTTGGTCATGGCCCTGGAAGAAGCTCATCTTCATACCCATCCCAGTAATTGGCATCATTCCTTGCTGAGGCTGATTTTTCTTTTAGGTCCCAGCATCCTTCCCTCTGAGGGGATGATCCAGGGCAGACTTATTTGTCTTCCCCATCCAGCCACCTCAAGGGAGTTCGCCCTGATCCGTCTTCTCTGACAAATGATTTTCAAGCTTCTGGTTTCTCTTGCCATGTTTTATAGCAGTAAGAAATCATGACAACTCCCATTATACAAAATAGACAATGATTTCCTCTGGATCAATGTTCCCAATCATGGTTAGATTGAAAATAACATTAGATGCTAATTGTTTAAAAATCAATTTACATCTACCTTGGTCACCTAACATCTCCCATTTGTTTCTGGATGAATATGCTCTATGTAAATTGGCTCAGCCACGGTGACAGACTGGACCAGCCGGAATATAGTCGGGGGAGCTAAGCTGCCTTTGAAAAATGAAGATCTGATGATATGTTCCATCTGACCACGACCCAGAAGACTGAAGGAATTCAGTTCTTCTGAAGGAGTCCTGAGTTAACTCAGGGCTCCCAGGCCCTCCGAGTCTGTACATTTCAGGGAGTGCATGAACTTCAATGGAAACCAAAAATCACGTCTTCATTTTCACTACGATTGGTTTTCTTTGTAATCCTGTGTATGTTATATTACATATTTTAAAACGTTATTTTGAGATGAGAGAGCAAACATTTAAGTGCCTATTGATTAAACACTTCACGATTATTATCTCATTCGATCCGCACGATAACCCTAGGGCACAGGTGCTATTGTCGTCGCCATTTTATAGATTAGGAGACTGAAACAGACAGAGGTTAAGGGACCTGCCCAAGGTCACACGGCTACTGAGCCTCTGGGGCTGAATTTGAACTCAGATCTTCCTGAATCCAGATTCAGTGCTCCAGTGGCAGCTAGGTGGCATAGTAGAGAGAGCACTGGGCCTCGAATCAAGAAGATCTGAATTCAGATCTAGCCTCAGACACTCACTGGCTATGTGACCTTGGGGAAGTAACAATTTTTGTCTGCCTCAGTTTCTTCAACTATGAAATGGAGATTGTAATAGCATCTACTCATTGGGAAGCTATGAGAATCAAATGAGAAAATATTTATAAAGTGCCTGGCATTTGCTATGTAGTAGTAGTAGTAGTAGTAGTAGTAGTAGTAGTAGTAGTAGTAGTAGTAGTAGTAGTAGTAGTAGTGGTGGTGGTAGTAGTAGTAGTAGTAGTAGTAGTAGTAGGGCAGCTAGGTGGCACAGTAAGTAGAGAACCAGCCCTGGAGTCAGGAGGACCTGAGTTCAAATCCGGCCTCAGACACTTGACACATGTACTAGCTGTGTGACCTTGGGCAAGTCATTTAACCCCAATTGCCCTGCAAAAAAAAAAACAACAAAAGTAGTAGTAGTAGCAGCAGCAGCAGCAGCAGCAGTCCATAGGCTTCACCAAACTGCTGATGTAGTTCATGATACATGAAAGGTTAAGAACCTGTGCACTGGCTCCATTTCCCTGAAGCAGTGGGGCATTAGGCAGAGTGTCAAGGGTCGAGGAGTGAATGGGCGACATGGAAAAAGGAGAACTGAACACCTCTGTTGTAGGTGGGGGCAGTCAAGAGGGACACGCTATCTTTATTATTACAATATCCTGGTATTGATATCTAGAGAATGTCTTTAGATACAGGATTTCATAACCTGGAGTCCATGAACTTGTTTTGGTTTGCTTTTATTTTTAAAATTGTATTTCGAGGGGGTGGAGCCAAGATGCAGGCTGGAAAGCAGGGACTACCATGAGCTCCCCGCCAAGTCCCTCCAAAAACCTATAAAAAATGGCTTTGAACCAATTCCAGAACTGCAGAACCCACAGAGTAGCATATGGAAGCAGGGCTCTAGCCCAGGACAGCCTGGATAGTCTGTGGGTAAGGTCTA
>JAQQSZ010000617.1:0-16273 GCA_028646595.1 Phalanger gymnotis | reverse complement strand
TGCAGAGAAAGCTCCAAAGGACTCATGATGGAGAGGGCAATCTACATCCAGAGAAAGAAGTATGAAGTATGAATGCAAATCGAGGCACACTTCATACTGGCCTTTCACCCCCCCCCCATTTATTTTCTCTCTTTTGTATTTGTTGTTGGGTTGTGGGGTTTTTTTTGGTTCTGTTTCTTCTTTCTCATGAGTCATTCCATTGGTCATGGTTCTTCTCCACAACTTGAGTAGTGTGTGAATTATTTCAATGCCAAGTTATACATGGAAGTTATATGGGATTCCATGCCTTCTTGGGGAGGGGAGGTGAGGGAGGGAAGAAAATCTGGAACTCAAAATTATGTAGAACTGTTTGTTGCAAACCAAAAAGAAAAAAAAAGAAAGAAAAAAAAGTAAAAAAAAAACTCAAGGGTCAAGTAAGTTGGCTGGGAACATGGCCAGGCAGGGAAAACACATTCAGATTCAGTCTCAGACTTTGGAATCTTTCTTTGGTGACAAAGAAGGCCAAAACATACAGCCAGAAGAAGTCAACAAAGTCATAGAGCCTACATCAAAAGCCTCCAAGAAAAATATGAACTGGTGTCAGGGTCAGGAAGAGCTCGAAAAGGATTTAGAAAAGCAAGTTAGACAAGTAGAGGAAAGATAAGGAAGAGAACTGAGAATGATGTGAGAAAACCATGAAAAACAAGTCAATGACTTGCTAAAGGAGACCCAAAAAATACTGAAAAAAATATTGAAGAAAACAACACCTTAAAAAATCGACTATCTCAAATGGCAAAAGAGCTCCAAAAAGCCAATGAGGAGAAGAATGCCTTGAAAGGCAGAATTAGCCAAATGGAAAAGGAGGTCCAAAAGACCACTGAAGAAAATACTACCTTAAAAATTAGATTGGAGCAAGTGGAGGCTAGTGACTTGATGAGAAATCAAGATATTATAAAACAGAACCAATGGAATGAAAAAGTAGAAGACAATGTGAAATATCTCATTGGAAAAACCACTGACCTGGAAAATAGATCCAGGAGAGAGAATTTAAAAATTATTGGACTACCTGAAAGCCATCATCAAAAAAAAGAGCCTAGATATCATCTTTCAAGAAATTATCAAGGAGAACTGCCCTGATATTGTAGAGCCACAGGGCAAAACAGAAATTGAAAGAATCCACAGATCACCTCCTCAAAAAGATCCCCAAAAGAAAACTGCTAGGAATATTGTTACCAAATTCCAGAGCTGCCAGGTCAAGGAGAAAGTATTGCAAGCAGCTAGAAAGAAACAATTTGAGTATTGTGGAACAACAATCAGGATAACATAGGCTCTAGCAGCTTCCACATTAAGGGACTGAAGGGCTTGGAATACGATATTCTGGAGGTCAATGGAGCTAGGATTAAAACCAAGAATCACCTACCCAGAAAAACTAAGTATCATGCTTCAAGGCAATCAGTGAAAAGACCAGAGCTGAATAGAAAATTTGACTTTGAAACACAAGAATCAAGAGAAGCACGAAAAGGTAAACAAGAAAAAGAAATCATAAGGGACTTACTAAAGTTGAACTGTTTTGTTTACATTCCTACATGGAAAGATGATATATATGATTCATGCTAATTTAGTATCATAGTAGCTGAAAGGGATATGCATATATATGTATGTATGTATATACATATGTGTGTGCCTATGTATGTATATATATGTGTGTGTACATATACATATATATATATACACACATATACATACATATATATATATATGTAGACAGAGGGCACCGGGTGAGTTGAATGTGAAGGGATGATATCTAAAAATTAAAATTAAGGGGTAAGAAAGGAATATATTAAGAGAGGGAGAAAGAGAGAGATAGAATGGGGTAAATTATCTTGCATAAAAGTGGTAAGAATAAGCGGTTCTGTAGGAAGGGAAGAGGGGGCAGGTGAGGAAGAATGAGTTAATCTTGCCCTCATCGGATTTGACCTGAGAAGGGAATACCATACACACTCAGTTGGGTATCTTATCCCACAGAAAAGAGGGAAGAAGAAGATAAAAATGGGGGGATGATAGAAGGGAGGGCAGACAGGGGGAGGAAGTAATCAAAAACAAACACTTTCGAAAAGGGACAGGGTCAAGGGAGAAAATTCAATAAAGGGGGATGGGTTAGGAAGGAGCAAAACATAGTTAATTTTTCACACCATGAGTATTGTGGAAGGGTTTTACATAATGATATTCATGTGGCCTATGTTGAATTGCTTGACTTCTTAGGGAGGGTGAGTGGAGAGGCAAGAGGGGAGAGGATTTGGAACTCAAAGTTTTAAAAGCAGATGTTCAAAAACAAAAAAAAAAGTTTTTTCATGCAACTAGGAAATAAGATACACAGGCAATGGGATGTAGAAATTTCTCTTGCCCTACAAGAGAACAATGGAAAGGGGAATGGGAGGAGAGTGGGGTGACAGATGGGAGGGCTGACTGGGGAATGGGGCAACCAGAATATATGCCATCTTGGATTGGGTGGGAGGGTAGAAACGGGGACAAAATTCATAATTCAAACTCTTGTGAAAATCAATGCTGAAAATTAAATATATTAAATAAATAAAAAAATTATCAGACTACCTGAAAGCTACAATCAAAAAAATAATCTTGACAACATATTGCAAGAAATAATTTAAAAAATTGTCCTGAAACATTACAAGAAGAGGAAAGTAGAAATAGAAAAAAAGTCCACTGATCCCCACCTGAAAGAGATCCTATGAGGAAAACCTTATAGGAATATCATAGTCAAATTCTGAAACCACCAGCTCAAAGAGAAAATATTATGAGCAACAAGAAAAAAATTTAAATGCGGTGGAGCCACAGTTGAGATCACATGAGACCTAACAGTGGCAACTCTAAAAGACTACACGTCTTGGAACATGACATATCAAAGAGCGAAAGAACCGGAGTTGTGGCCAAATCTTTCATATCCACCAAAGTTAAGCATAATGCTGAATGAAAAAAAAAGGGTATTCAGTGAACTGACAGACTTTCAGGATGTTGTTGCAAAAAAAAAATATGAACTCAATAGAAAAGATCCAAGAGAAATACAAGGTACATATCAAAGACTAATCACAAGAATCTCAGTAAAGACAGATTGCTTACTTTTTATATGAGGAAATGTAAAAGGTATGTCTAAGATTGTTTTTAGCTTCCTTCTAAGAAAGATTGGTGTAGACCTGAGTTTGATGTGATTCTAAAAAGTAACCATTTAGGAAAAGGTAGAAAGAGTAATTAGCTTATACAAATGAGGTGTGAGAGGAATTATATGGAGGAGGAGAAGGAGATCTGGTCATTCTGGAACCCTATTCTTATTGGGAATGGGTTAAAGAGAGAACAGTACATATCTTGCTTCTATCTAGAAGAGTATAAAAGTCTTCTAAAGTCAAACGGAAATAAAAGGTTAAGGGGATGGGGAGGGGGAGAGGATAAGGGAGGGGTTTTTAGAGGCAACCCTACTCACATCAGATCTGGGTCAAAGAGAGACCAACATACACATTTAGAAGGGAATAAGAGTCTTCTAAATTTATAAAGAAAAAAGAGGGTGAGGGAGTAGGATGGTGGCGGGGTATAGAAGGGTGTTTAGATTAATGGGAATGGGAGGATAAGGGAAGGATTTGGATGGGCAGTAGGTTAAGTAATGGGAAGGCAAAGCAGTGGGTAGAAGTAAAGTAGAGAAGTCAGGAGGGATAGGAAATAAGAGATACACACAACCAAAATAAAGATCTGGAATAGAATTTATTAGGAAAAAATAGCAGTAGTAATCATGATGTCAGACAAAGTTAAAGCTAAAATAGATTTAATCAAAAGAGAAAAGTAGGGAAACTACCCTATATGTCAATCATATTAATCAATATTATTTTAGACTATTTAAAATAACTAGATAGAAAAGGTTGGAATATTGCTGTGGTGTAGAAAATGATGAGTTGGTGGACTAGGAAAAATGTGGAAAGACTTGGACTTATCAAGGAAGAGGTTATCCACCTTCAGAGAAACAGAGGACAAATAAGTATAATACAGTCTTACATAGATGCATACAAATGTATATGTCTAAATATAGGTATGATTGTAGATATCTATGTATGTATGTATGCATATATGTATCTTTGTGTGTATTTGCACATATATTTGGTTATATACACACGTACATGTAAATACATATACACATGTGTATACATACACATATGTGTATACATACATGCATGCATGCGTGCATGCTTGCTTGATTATAGCCTTCTTGGGGAATGAGGAGAGGAAGGTGGGGGGGAATAATGTAAAAGGTACACAGCAGACAACAAAAGAAAACTTAGAAGGAAGCAAAGAATAAATGGATAGCTCTGAACAAAATGGGTAGTATTTAATATGTAGATTTTTCTGAAATGGAAATTTATTGCTGCATATTTTGCATCCTCTCTTATATCCTGTTGTGCACATGAAAATTCTTTTTTTCTTCTTTTGTATTTGTTTTAATAGTTAAGTTTACAAAATGCTTCTTTTTTTCCTTATTGTGCGTTTAAGTTTTACTATTCATGTTTAAAATAAATTGACAGAAAAAGAAAGAGGAAGAAAAGAACAGCAGAGCCACATGGAATGGATACAGAAGTGAAAAGTAAGATGGGAGAGGAATGGTAGGAAAAAGCACAGAGAGTGCCAAGCTACAACCTGCAGTTGGAGTAGTGAGACAGAACAGAAAGCATATGGCGATGTACTAAATCTAGGAGTGCCGGTGAAGTACTGATGACCCCTAGAGCTAAGCAGAGAAGTTTAGTCAGTCTCAAGGATGAGTCAACAAATTTCCTCGGGATTCCCTGAGGCAGATGAAACGGAACCATAAATGTTTACTATAACTTGGAGGTGAATGTGACTGTTTCCCACTTTAATGAATGGAGAGGTTGAGATCAGGGAGGGTATATTATATAACCTACATCAAACCTATAGGGGATTTTGACCAATTTGTGTATAAGTGGCAGAACATAATTCTTCTACTTGAGTCATTCTTGTATTTATATCATAACTAAAGATTCTTGCTATTGGGTTTATGGTTCAGATGATCTATAAAAAGATAGTATTGTATTAGTGAAGGCTTGGGTCATGATTTCAAAATTTATTACTCTAAATAATCCACTCTCAATCTGGGGAAAGCAGCAAGGGCCTCTAGATTCGGAATTCTGAGTTTTCTAGGACCTGGTGTTAGATTGAGATGGGAAGGCATGTGAAAAAAAGAGAGACATAAAGAGCAGGGCTGCTGTAGGGAGCAGCAGGAGCAAGCTGAGTTGAAAAGGCCATGGGTGGAGAAGGGGAATACTTCCTGCAATTGATAGAGCACTAGGCTTGGAATTAGGAAGACTCATCGTCTTGAGTTCAAATTTGGCCTCAGACACTTTTGCTAGTTGTATGATCCTAGGCAAGTCACTTAACCCTGTTTGCCTCAGTTTTTTCATTCATTAAATGAACTGGGGAAGGAAATGACAAATCATCCCAGTAATCTACACCAAGAGACCCCATGTCCACAAAGAGTTGGACATGGCTGAAATGACTGGACAACAACAACAACCACTCCCTGAGATCCCCTTTCTATTTCCTTATTCCAACTGTAGCCCATTGTTTTCAGTTTATTTTCTTTGTCTACTCAGGGAGCTCCCTGTAGCAATCCTTCAATCTCCTTTCCATGTGGTTCTCCATCTGTTTTTTACATTCCCAAGTCCACTTCTCTTGATGTAATCCTCCCATCTGGCAAAAATTACTCAGGATTCACTTCTGGAACTTCTCCCAACAAACAGCAGATCTCTTGCTTCAGTCATTATGGGTACTTTACACTAGTGGTGTCAAACAAGAGGCCCATCCACAGAATGTAGCCCACAAAATTTCTGAGTGCTTCCAGAACAAGATTAAAATGCATCTGGGTAATATTTAACAAAATTAGTAAAGGTACATAAAAACATGGATGATATCACATTTTAAAACCAAGTCAAGATGCTGCTCCAGGGTTCATTATAAATGAGTGAATGACTTTGTTTCTATTTGAGTTTGATACCTTAACATTACATCTTTCAAAATGCTCCATCCTGGCACTTACCAGTGCCTCTAGTACACATACACTAGAGAGGACACTTCTTTCAAATTTTTGCACTTACATGAGGGAAACTATCTCCCTGTGTCTCTATAATTATATGGGTGCTTTCTAGGTCAATCATTTTCCCCAGGTGTTTGAATTGGGGAATAAAGGACAGTTACTATCACTAGGAACATGAGTTAGAGCTCTAGGCTTCACTTATGGCACACTTGTTTTTCATACATATGTAATTTATACATATATAATTCATATATATGTAATACACATAAATGTAAAACAAGTGAAATATTTGTCAGGGTGACCTATATGTTGAAATCTCAAAGTATTTCTCAGTTGTAAATTGACTAATATTGTTCATATCCTTCCATTTAATTTTAGACTCTTCTCATTGTGATAGCAAGTTTCCCTGATCTATTCAGTCTGGCACATAAAGCACTTGTTCTGTATATCTCTAAGGCTGTAAATGCTGGCATTGTGCATTTTATCGATTTATGTGCCTTTCCCCATAATTAAACTATAAGTTTCATGGGGGCTTGGATTATCTTTATGTAAATGTTGCATTTGCCCTAATGTCTTATACAATGCTCTGCACATGGTAGTGCTTAATAAGTTTTGAATCAAATCATATTAAACTGAATTGAATTGAAGTACAAAGGATCTATGAAGGAAGATACTATTTGCTTCCAGAGAAATAACTGATAAATAGAAGGTATAGAATGATTATTATATGCATACATGTACACACACATATATACAGTGAGTGTGTGTGTGTGTGTGTGTGTGTGTGTGTGTGTAATGGTAGCCATCTCTAGGGCAGAGGGAGTGGGAAGGGAAGAAAAAAGGGAAAAAAGAAGTTTACATAATAACTTTATTATCTATTTAAAAGGAATTTCAAGTTGTACAAAATAGATTTGCAATTTCATGAGCAAAAAAAAAAAAAGAAAATGGAGGCTCAGGGGAAAAAAGAAAAGTGATCTTACTGGAGATCTGGCTTTTCTTCTGAGGCATGCCTAAATATATCATATTCATTCCCTAAAGTCCTAATCAGGGCACATATTTTTTTCCCAAAGAAGGCTGGAACCCTATTTCTCATTTGGTTAAGCCCCTGAAATAGCACAAAAAGAGAAAGTGAGTTGATAAATGAACTTATTATTATCGTTTTGGTTGATTAGTTGAGTCCAACTCTTCATGATTCTATTTGGGGTTTCTTGGAAAAATACTAGAGTGGTTTGCCACTTCCTCCTCCAGGTCATTTTACAGATGAAAAAACTGAGGCAAATGGGTTTAAGTGACTTGCCCAGGATCACACAGCTAAGCAAGTATCTGAAGCTGTATTTGAATTCAGGTACTCCTTACACTTGGTCCAGTGCTCTATCCACCAAGCCACCTAGTTGCCTAAAATTATTATTAAAATATTTAAATAAATAAAATAAATATATTTATATGTAAATAAAAATAAATAAAATGCAATGTATAACATGATAGAAATATAATTAATAGAATAATAATAGAATAATAAAATAGTAAAATAATAATAAAAATAAAAATAACCTGAAATGAAATTATTAGAGCCCCATCATTGTGTCCTGTGGCAGAATCCACACCTTGGTCAATAAACAGGCAAAGGATTCCCCAGAGTCAGAAGAAAAGCTACCCAAAGAAATAGAACCCTTTCCTCAAGAGCGCTAAGTATTGATCCCCAGATGTGGATGTTCTTCCCAAGCTCACTTTGATCTCTTGGGACATCCCAGACAGCCAAAGAGCTTTACATTTCTTCTCTTATTCTCTGCCTTTCCCACGTATATTCAATGACAAAAGGGAAACTACTCTCAACAATATTAATTTCAATTGCTCACTAATAAATCTGATTAAACAATAAATTAATCCTTTTGGCACATTTGCCCTACCAAATACTCTGTGTTAGATGTCATTGGGAGGATGCCAAGTTTATGCATAATGTTAACTAAGAGTGTTGGGTCTTCAAGAGGCTGAAGCCCTCCCCATACAACAGATTTATTCTAAAGAAGAGATCCCTAAGAACATGTGCTGAGACATGCTTATTCATTCACAAGAATTTATTAAGTATCTACTTTGTGCAAGTTCCTCACATGTGCTTGGAATACTTTGTTCTCTCATCTCTCTTTTTTCAGTTTCTCTGGTTTCCTTCAAGTTTCAGCTCAAATCCCACCTTCTGCAGGAGGCCTTTCCTGGTCTCCTCGCCACCCCTATTGCTGATGTATATGATTAGTGATCAAATGGACTGGACAGAGAGAGAGATAAGGGCTTTAGAAGTTAAGAAAAAGAAGAGATTACTTTTAATGGGAAAACTGTAGAAGATTTGGTAAGGTCTTGATGTAGGTCTTGAAGGATGGATAGAATAGGGCTACGTGGAAAGAAAGGAGATCATCCCAAGTAAGAGAAATGATATAAATGAATATAAGTGAAACAAAGTATTTTGAGAAGAGAATGAAAAAATCAAGCTGGAAAGAGTAAAAAAAAAATGGAAGTAATACAAATTTGTGTATAATTTGCATAATTCAACAGTGACACAGATAACAAGAAAACCAAGTCAGTGATGCTGCCAGGATGAATAATTTCTGTAACAAATTTAGGGAGTATGTGTGTGGGATGTGAACTAAAATATGAACTGATAGATATTTTCTAAGGAAGTTGAGCATGATTTAGTGGAAAGAACAATGAACTAGTGTCAGGACACGAGTTCTAGTTCAGTGTTCATGATTTATTACTTGCCTGTCCTTGGGCAAACGGCTTTATCTCTCTAGTCCCTTTTTCACCTGTAAAATGAGCAGGGGCGGGGAAGCATCTACACTGTCTACTTTACAGAATTATCTAAGGACAAAGGGGGAAAAAGGTAACAGGAAGTTCTTTGAAATATATAAATATGACATGAATCTGATATTTTTATAACTTAATGAAGTTACTTTACGCTCAGCTTTATGTGCAGACGGTATAACTAGTCTTCTGTGTGGCATAACATTGACCTCAAAGGTCACCAAAGAGTCCTCACTGACCAAGGAATCAAATACCAAATGCCTTCTTAATATTTCCACTATTATTTTCACTAAATAAGGGTTACTCAGAAACCTCTGCGTTTCAACTGGATGAAGGTATCATAAGATAGGAATGATATTTCAAACATGTCTTTTTTCAAGTATTAAAGTCTTAAGAGTCTCATTGAGAGGTAGAACATTATCAAGGCCCATTGGAAGAGACTGTTTAATCTGATATCACTATCCATTGTCATTGCTGTGAATAACTGCTCCCTCGTTAGACATGTATAATGATGCAATTATGCTCCCCTTTGTTGTAAACAAAATTTATCATATGGTTAAACTATAGAATGTGGATATTGTAAAACATTCATTTTCAGGGAGTTCAGAAGTAGAACATGCTGGAAACAATAACAGGGGAAGAAAGGGCAGTAGGATAGTTTTATAGTAGGAGAAGGGAACCAAGAAACGGTGTCTCTTGGGAGTGGGAGGGAAAGACTGAAACCACAAGAATAAAATACTGAAGAGAAAGTTAAAAGGGGAAAAAGAGGGTAATGGGTAAATCCTTTCCTGGATCATTTAGTAAGAATGAGAAATGAAGGAGAAAAGGAGTGAAATGACCTTAGGCTGAGCGAATCTAGGGGAATAGGTTTCTGGTCATGGGATGCGACAGGGAACAACCAGCTTGAGTGTTAGATTTCAAAGACAGAAGAGATTGAACTGGAACTTGGCAAGATAAGCTCATGCAAGAGTTCACATGTAATAGCTTTGGGGATTTTTGTGGACTTCAATCTCAATATGGCCAATGATGTGGTGTCAGCTAAAAATTCTAGTAAGACCTTAGGCTGAAATAATGATGATGATGATAGTGATGATGTTAATAATGGTGATGATGATAACTGACATTTACCTAGTGCTTTGTAATTTGCAAAGGGCTTTATATTTGTCATCTCATTTGTGCCTCACAACAACTACATGGCAAATACTAAATGTATTATTGCTATTATTGTGTAGATAAGGCAGCAGAACCTAAGAGAAGTTAAATGATTTCCCCTTGGTCACATGGTTAATAAGTGCCAGAAGTGGGATTACCACTTATCTCTTCCTGCCTCTAACCAAATAGCACTCTAACTACTATATCATTATACCTTTTAGTGAAATTATAATATATTCAGAACAAGAAAGTTAACGTTCCTATCATACTCTTCACTATAAGACTCAACCTAGTGTCCTAGTTTTAGTTCTGAGAACCACATTTAGGGAAGATATTATCAAATGGAGACATGTCCAGAGAAAGATGCTTAGGATGGGGGGGGGGAGCTGAAAAATATACTAGGAATGATTGAACTTGAGAGATTTGCAGGGGACATAGGTCAAGGAAATCAGAAAACCTATGTTAGAATCTAGGCTCTGTTACATACTTTCTGTAAGACCTTAGGCAAAGTAGTTAATTGCGCTCTTTGGGCCTCATTTTTCTGATTTTGAAAATAAAGGAGTTAGATTAGTAAACTTTTAGGTCACTTCCATCTCTAAATCCCATAATCTTGTGACATGATAATGTTCTTCAATTTAAATAGCTATCATGTAAAAAATGGATTATGAATATTTTATTTGTTTTCTTGGGGTGGACTAGACCAGAACGGTGGAAGTCATTGAGAAGCACATAAAATTTAGACAAAAGGGAAGAAAGTCACAATTAAGGTTGTTCTTGAAGTGGAAATCTGCTGACTCCAGTAACCTCCTTATCACTAGAGGAGGAGTTTCTTGCTGAAGATAATGTCAAGGATATAAATTGTTTGGGGTATTATAAAGGCAAGATGGTGCCTAAGATCCTTTCAAACCTAAGACTGTATGAGTCTACCATTCTGTTTTAGCTACATCTCACTCATAAAGGTTTTAATTTTAAAGATTAGTACTGATGAGGATAGAATCTAAACAGGTTATGTGATAAGATGATAGGAACTAAGGAGAGATTCCAGTCAATTATACTAGATTGGATGAAGCTAGACTATGCAACTAGCTTGGGTATCTATCAAGTGTTGAGCTAGACACTGTTTAAAGAAGTTGTATGGTATAATGGATAGGTTGCTGATTTATAGGCAATAATATCTGAGCCCAAATCTTGCCCCTCACACTTTCTAGCAATATAGCCACGAGTTAGAAATCTTACAATTCTCCCCCTCAAGCCATTCTCTAATTATACAAGCTATAGACAGATTGGATTCTGAATTCATGATGGAGTTGCCACAGCAATGGAATCACAAGTTCTTGACATCTACAAATAACATGGGTGTCACAACGGACATCTCATAGGGTCACAGAATTAAGAATTGAGAGAGACCTTGGAAATTACAGAGTCCAGAGCCTCTATTGTACAAATACTGTACCAGACTCATAAAGTCCTTTTTTAATGCCTCATCATTGCATGGAGGTGAACCTAGGCTCTTAAACCCTATGGGAGAAAAATATAAGCTCTTGCAGATTGAGGAATAAAAAGGTCCACTGTGTTCCAGGCACTGTGCTAGGTCCTAGAGATAAAAAATTAAAAATGAAATAATTCTTGTCCTCAAAGAACTTTGATACCAGTGCTTTGGAAAAACTTCATGTATTATGATGGCAGCAATCTGTTTTTTGAGAGCCAGACTAACCATGAAGAGGCTCATTCACAATAGGCTGTCCATATGGACTCTGCACTGGACATCTTTTGTGTCAATGGCAAAAACTTTTGGTGAGCATATGGTTCCATCTTATATATACATCATTGCTACCGATAATCAGAAAGGCATTAAAATATTCTGGTTATTATATCTTTCCAGAAATTTTGTGTTTTGTTCATAGGAGATACTGTGTGGTAGGACAATCACATTAGTCTTTGCCATGGTAACCCATGAAATAGAGGAAAACATCAAATGATCCTTAGTTTTGTATAGCCTCTTTCCCCTTTTGCAGTGATGGTGATAGAAATGTGAACAGAGAGTGCTGGGGTTCACAGGTTTTGGGCCAACTTAACTTGTCAACCATCAGAGGCATCATTTCCTCCTCCTCTACCAGATGATCATCCTAGACTCCACCTATAAGCACCAGAAGGATTTCTATCTAGACCTGGCATACACTGGGATGCCTATATCCCCTCTTCCCAGCCCACCCCAACTTTCTTGCCAATGTCTCCTTTTTCCCTCTAGAACTCTCATTCTCTCCTTTGCCAAAAGGAATTAAGAATTCATTCTCCACTCTGACCCTTAGACTCATTCCTCTCTTTCAATAGTGGTGGGCTGCTCCTGCATGGCAGGTACTCTGATGCATCCTAATTATTCCAGATCCTTTCTGTATGTCATGAAGCCGTACCTGGAAGACCTCCAATAATTTGCCTGATAATCAAGGGTGTGCTGAAGCCAGCTCAAACCAGGTCTGGAAACAAAAGTTAAAATTTCATTGTAAGCATTTATAACTCAGAAATTGGCAAATACTACACATTATGGCTTGCTTTAATTTTTTTGATTGCCTAAATTTATTTTTTAAAGTGATGGATAAATTAGTAATACTAATGATGATAATAATAAAGATTAAACCTAAAAGTATGTCATGGGTACATTTATGTTTTCTGGAGAGCTGATTAAATACTCAGCAGCATTTTATTTTCTCCATTTGAGCCCTCTAACATGTATTGTCATTCTCAATTAGAATGTAAACTCTTTGAAAGTAGGCTCTGTCTTCTATTTGTATCCCTAGCACAGCGTCTGGCACATAGTAAGCACCTAATCAATTCTTTTTCTTTCTTTCATTCATTCATTCATAGCTTGATACTCTTAATGTGAAATCCTTCAATGATCACTTAATGGACATTCTACTAGCAGACAAATTAGGACATTGGCTATATACTTATTATCCTTTTCACCTACTTACTTATCAGGCTGCCCTTTTCTCCTTTCATGTACCTGTCTCATAATAAACTTAATGCCATTTCTCCTGGGCAATTCTTTTTTGACAATATATATTATACTCTATGTGCCCCCAGAATATGTCTGTATATAGCTCCTTGAATGATATATACTTTTAATTCTTTGGATATTGGAGGATTCCAAAAATTTTACCCATACATCTTCACCAGAAGAATATTGTTTTTTAAAAAGATCAACCTTTGTTTCTGGGGAGAAATTTGGGGATATTAAAACTATGACACAACTTACCAGAGGGAATTCATCCTACACTCAATAACCTATTCAATTCCAGGTCCAGATCATTGTTGATTTGAAGGATTTATCTGAGATGGAGGTATTGATTGAACAGCTCCATGGGTTTTCCATCTGACTGTATATCACTTTCTTCATCCATTTGGTTTTCATATGTGGGTAGCTAGACCAAAATGTTTTTGGGTGATAATGGATTTCATTTTTGTTGTTATTGTTTAGTCATTTTTTTCAGTTGTGTCTGACTCTTTGGGACCCCTTTTTGGGGTTTTCTTGGCAAAGATACTAGAGTGGTTTCCCATTTGCTTCTCCAGCTCATTTCACAGGTAAGGAGACTGAGGCAAACAGGGTTAAGTGACTTGCCCAGCTTGATAGAACTAGTAAGTATTTGAGACCACATTTGAACTTAGGTCTTCCTGACTCCAGGCCTAGTCCTCAGTCCCCTGTACTATCTAGCTGCCCCTAATGGATTTCATACAGTTAGAACAATATCAATGCCCAGTAGAAACATTTGGATGACATCAAATATATAAAGAATCTCTTTTCTACTAAGATGTTCTGCTAGACATACTCCATGATGAGAAATACTTGTAATAAACAGGTAGTTCTCTATTTTATACCACACTTTTATATGCAAGAAAGCTATTAAACAAAATTATCCTTCTTCTGAGGTAGTAAAAGTAGGGACTATCAAGTGAGCAGCCCTAAAAGTACTTTGTCAGGAGAATTGAGAATATACCCAAAAGCAAAATTTAGGGGACACAAGAGACAAAGTTCACTGGCTGTACCATTCTGCCTTAAGCCAGCCCCAGGGCTCAATGCTATTATTTTCATAGATGAGAGATCCATTTTTACTTGGGCTGATTTTAAATGGACTTTGTTCCTGGTTAGAACTGAGATGAAAGTAAAAGGGGGACCTGAGAACAACTTCTATAGCTACCCTTGTCACGATAAATGATTAGTTTAATATACAGCTGAACCAGAAAGGCACATTCTGGGAGGTAGACTGTAATTTTTGTCTTGACTCAACAGCCAGACCATTTAGGATGCGTACTATGGGCCTGTTTCTGAAAGAATCACTTCCTCTTAGTATGGGCAATTAGCAGGGGAAAAAACAAACAAAAAACAAAAACAACAAAAAAATCTTCAATTTCAGCATCAGAAGCCACCCCTATGTTGCATCCCTCCGGGTATCTGGGAAAAGTTCAATTCTATCTACACAATACACTTGGAGAGGAGAGGGACAGAGTAGCCCCTGGTCCTAAAATATTTTCCCCAGCAGATTATCCTCCCCTCCTCCTTGAAATTCTCACCATTAGAATCAATCTTTGAGATTAGGCAACAAAATCTCAGGCAAATTTTCTTTAGAAGGTCCCTCTTAATGTGAAGATATATCACCTGGAATAGGAGGGAAGACTATGGAGATCCTATATTTCTTACACTTTTCCATGAGCACAGTAAAGGAAATTTTACTTCAGCAAGCATCTGTTCAATAAACATTCAATAAGATTTATTTAAATTCTGTATAGGGAACATAAAGATGATTAAGGTATACTTTCTGCCCTCAAAATGCTTATAATACAAAAAGATTAGCTGTCATATTAGAAGGGATAGAAAGCCTAATCTGAGTGAATGAGATTGAGGATGAGAGAGTTTCGTTATTTGGGTTATCTACACATTCACTGCGCAAGCACACAGATTTAGGTCATACAGAAACATACCCATACCCTTGTGTACTGCTTAATGTGGCCAAGGTTGACATAACCGGTGTCATACAGATAAAGGAAGATGGGAGCACATAGAGATAAATCTTGTGTGACTGGGAGGCCAGAAGGGATACAAAGGCACTAGAATGGGGAATCTAAATCTCCAGAATGACACATCTTAGTGTACAGAGGTGAAGTAGAAGGGAGGGCTAGTGGTAGCAGAGCACTGTGAGGGGGAAGATACAGAAAAGAAACCTACAACTCTGCAATTGTGCCTCATATCAGCACCATCTTTAGGTCTTCCAGAAGAACAAAGGACAGAGACAAGGCATTGATATTTGATTTGGTACTTTGGCATTTGCTGAAATTCAGAGGATGTTGTTAACACTTATTCTTCTTCAGTAGATTAAAAAAAAGCTGAGTCTGTCACTGAGGTAGCTGGAATTATTAATTAAATAGGAAACTACTTACATGAATTGAAGCCTCATCAACAATGGCTTTAAAGAGTCCCATAGTATCTACCCTCATGAATTCCAGTACTCTGGATTCCAGGTGCTTCATTCCAGGTATTCCCTTCTTATCATGAGTCATTGTCTTGAGGTCCAATGTCTTTTCATCCATCCTGTAATGAACAATTAATTTTAACTTTTATTCCTTTGTGCTATTTGCCCTGGGCATCAGAATTGCTAGTCATATCTCTATAGAAAACCAAAGTCCATTGGGATGCCAACATAAATCTGGCCCCTCTAAGTCAGTAGTTCTTAACCTGGGGACCATGCTTTGGTTTTTTTCAATGACTACTAGTTTTCCATGTAATTTGAATTTTTTCTAATCTTATGTATTTAAATTTATGCATTTAAAAATCTTATCTGACAAGGGGGCAGAAGTTTCCTCAGATTTCCGAATGGGTCCAAGACACAAAAATAATTAACAGGTCTGCTCTAAATGTTTAAGAACACCAAATAGGGTAGAAAGGCAAAATTAAACAGGGAAGGCTTCCTAGAGGTGACCTCAAAGGGAGCTATAGGAAGGTTAACATGGGAGGCAGGAGGAGTATGGGAATCATTTGTAGTTATGCCACATATTTGCCTATTTTCTTTCCCTAACTAGTCTCTGAGCTTATTGTAGTAGGGAGGCCGAATTTATTTTTTTAATTTATTTTTAATATGTTTAGTTTTCAGCATTGATTTTCACATGCGTTTGAATTACAGATTTTCTCCCCATTTCCATCCCCCACCCCACTCCAAGATGGCGTACACTCTGGTTGCCCTGTTCCCTAGTTTGCCC
>JAQQSZ010000616.1:0-16276 GCA_028646595.1 Phalanger gymnotis | reverse complement strand
TCTTCTCAAGACAAGGTTTCTCTGTTAAACAGGTCAGTCCACTGGACTTCCTGGACTCCTCTTTGATGGGCAGCTCCACTCTTTCATGACCTTCAGCCACTGACTGGGTAGTACTAAGATCTCTTCAGTGGAAATGTTCTTTTCATCTATACCAAAGATTCAAGTGACAGAAACCTCTTCACTTTGATTCTCTCAGATGAGGCTCTGAGGTTTATAATTTTCACTCAGGAAGTGGGAAAGGTCTAACCACTCCCATTTGACAATCCTTCCTCATTCAAAACCAAGTCTCTCAGAATAGTATTCCACCTAAGCTTTGGATGCTAAGACCCAATTCAGACTCCTATGCAGCTGAGTGACTAGGTGAGTGGGATGGTGAAGCTCTCTCATGGAATCTGGATCTTGGCCTTTCTGTGAGTTAAGTGGGATCCTGATTGACAGCTAGGCCTAAGTTTTGAGTTACTAAAATCACCTGAACTGTGTCCTTGCCAAATAAAGATATAAGTATTTTTAAGAAGTTGGAAGTGGCTAAATTGTACCTGGGATAGTAGATTTCCATGTTTAGATTGTGAGCCTGGACTCCACCAATGAGAGTAAAAGGTCAGTGGTGGGGTGGGGGTTGTTTGCGTTAGGGTATAAAGTTGTGAATTCTGCTCTCTGGGTGCTGCCTCTTCCTACCTGTCTATCAGTTTGGAGACAGCCCTTTCTTGTGAGATTGTAATAAAGAAGTTTTCTGTTTCTACTTAGAGAGAGACCTCTGACTCTTTTAATTAATTGCTGGCAGGTAGTCTCACCCCATACATAGGGAACAAAGATATGAATACACTCTATGTCCCACCAGCAAATGCATTATTTTTGCTGACTTCTTTGTGTGTAATTGAGCTATGTAAACCTCAGATCCTCAGCAAGGTGTGGAATGTTCCATTTTTGTCAAAGGGCCTTCTCCTTTATGTTTCAATGTCTTTTTGTGCTGTATGACCTTCGGCTTCTCTTAATTCACCACTCTCTTAATTCAGGTGCCATGTTGGGATGAAATGAAGCAATCATGAGTCATTAAACATTTCACAAAGAATGAGATTTATTTTGTCCCAATGCAGCAAGAATATGTAATACAGATACAGTGGTACTTAGCTTCTCCAGACAAGGCTTCCCTTTCTCTCCATCTGGAAATTAGTCTGGTTAGGCAGTCATCAAGGTATGGTGACTCATGTGGTCTTTGGCATACACCAAGTCTCAAAGGCCTGGAGCCCACAAGACTTAGGATTTTTATTGGCCATGGGGCAAAAAACTGTATCAGGGAAGCTGGGACCAATCAGATCTCCTAGGGCTAGAAAGATCCACAAGGAAAGCTATTTGTGTGGGGATTGTTTATGATGAGAAGGAAATTGTGTCAGGGTATTGTGGATATATTCAAGAAAGTGTTGTTTCCCTTGCTTCCTGGAACATGAGATCTTCTGAGCCACTCAAATAATAATGTGCCTATTTTGCTATTCATAGACATGGGTTATATATTGCTTTAATGTTACCCAAATAATAATTTTCTTTCAATTATAGGACAAAGGCTTTGGCTTCACTAACTTTTTTTTTTTAACCAATGTTAAAACAGAGCAAAGTGTTCCCATTCTGGCAAATTCCTTGGCTCTGTGGGGCATAGAGAGGTTCCCTGCTTCACCCTGCAGAGTCTGGATGCCCTAATGCCTCCTCCTTATCCCATAGGAGTCACATTGATTTCTATTAACTGAGCTTCCATATGAAAGAGAAGAACTATGCCATTATAGCTCCATTTCAAGAGCTCCTGAGCTGTCATTTCTAATCAGGTTTCATATCCCTTAGCATCCAGCAGCTACCTCCTGTCCCCAGGAGAGTACTCTCTGAATTAGAATGGCCAAATTGGGCCCCAAAGAAATGTTTCAAAGTATAATAAGCTTTATTCAGACTTCTGATTAGTATGTCAATGGCCACTAGATTCTCAAGGACCAGAGAATTCTTTCTTTGCTTCAAAGAAATGTTCCCATTTCTTCTTCATAGAAATGTATATGACTACCCTTTCTGAGGCCATACATTATGCTGGGAATAGCTCTGGGCAGTGTCGTTTGCCACCTGCATCACTACTTGGCTTTCGTTTACACCAAAATGTAGTCTGCCCTGAACTCTCATTAACTTCTTGGCTGGGGTTCAAATTCAATATACTGTAACCCACACAAGCCTCAGTCAGCAATAATAACGATGGGGGCTCTACCAAATGACTTTACAAGGCTGCTCTGATGATGAAAAAAGACAATTGTAATGGGTTAGGCCTGACTTGGACCAGTCCCCTGGTAGATTAATTCCAAAATTGGAATGAAATTAGATACTTGAAATCCATCTAAGAGTTAATAAAAGAAGTTTTATTTAGTCATAGCAGGGGAAGAAAATTCAGAGCAGGGAAAGGATTAATCCAAGAGAAAGCAATGATTCAGCTGAGCATAGCTTCCCAGCCTGGCTTGTTTGTGGGACTGGTCCATGGTCTGCACCCCAAGAAAGGACTTGGGCCCTCAAACCCTGGCTGTTTTGTAACTAGGTGATAGGGACACTTTGTCAAGGGCCTAAGCCTCAGTTCCCTAAGACATTAAATTAAATGAAATCTTGTCCACTTGAATTTTAATGAAAACAGTCAATACAACAAAAATGGAGGTCTTTAATCAGGGCAAGTAAGTTGTAACTTGGGCTGCCACACGGCAAGAACTGGGGCACCAGGAGTGGTTTATATAGAACACTAAGGCAAAGAGAATGACTAGGCTGCAGGTGGGAGGGGTTAGGCATCTCATAGTTTCACAAGGTAAGTTGTTCAACATAACAAGGTAAAGTCCAAAAAGAAAGCTTTGGAATCTCTGGAGGGGAGAGTTTGGGAGATCTACAAAATAATCAGAGGCTGGAAGTGACAATGTATGGCCAGCCCCAGGCAATTCATTGGCCTGGGAATGGAGAGCAGGGCAGCTTCTGTCAGTTTTCAGTCAGGGTGTTGTTATTGTGTTTGTCCCTCATTCTCAAAGAGGACACCTTGACATCAGAGAAATGATGACTATGACTTGCAGTTGACTTTGATTTGAGTGAGGGAGGGCTGTGCTAGGTCACCAGCCTCACTTTCTCCTCCAGAGCCATCTGGGTCCAGTGGCCTGATATTCACCAGGAACACTGGAGATGGCCCAGGATACATTAGGAAACCCTGGCCCCTTCAGGTTAAGATCTTTTCAGGTTCTCGCTTTGAGTGAGGTAACCAACTGAAGTTTGTCAGTCTCTAGGACAATTTCAATATCTTCTAAGGAAAACTAATTTGCATGGGGCAGGGTGACAGGATGAGGAGGAAATTGTACCCACCACAACAATGTATGTGAAATTGCTTTAGAAATGCTGAAGTATTGTCCAATGGAGATTATTATATTATTACAATATTAATATTATAGTATATTATTATACATTCTGGCCTTTTCATTTGCCAAGTATTAAATCCTTCTAGGTCTTCCTGAGAGCTTCTGGTCACTACTAAACTCTTGGATTTGTAGCACTCCTTTTCCTCACTGGTGCTTGCTGCTTCTGCTTTTCAAATCTAGTGTCTCTTTTCATGAAAAGCCCTTCTCTCAATGCTCTTTCATATGACCATCATTCAACCCCTTCTTACCCCCCATCCGTCTTCTGATTTCTGAGCTCACCACACTAAACTACTAGAGGCTACTACAGGAGCCTCTTGACCATAATCTCCTATTTTCCTCAATTCTTGCCTCTGTCGAGGTTAGGGAACCAAACGCTGAGGTTTAGGGGTGCTAGGGACCCCAAAATACTGACATGCTGGGTCCTACCAAATGAATTTGACCCATGCCTTCTTACAGCCAAAGAACAAAACAAAGTTTATTAAAGATTCACCATATTGGGTAGACTCTAAAGAGTCTGAGCATTTGTGACACTAATACCAGGGGGCCAGATTGAATATGGGCTGAGCTACATTGAATCTGAGCACCTTCATGGAGGCAAGATGGATCTTACACACAGAAAGGTTGTGGGAGGGATTGAGAGTGGTCAAGTTGTCTGGGGTGATGGGAGGAGGGGTCTAGGGAGGATCTTGATGGGACTAGGGTGAGGTCAGACTTCAGGAATGGGAATAAAGGTGGGAAATAGCTAAAGGCTACCTGGAGACAAACAATGGAGGGCTAGGGTAACAGACTAAGGTACAGATATTTTGATAGGATCAAGAGTGGGAAACAGCTGGAGGCAATCTGGAGGTAATCAGACAATGGAGGTAGCAGACAAGATTTGGGCATGAAAAGCTAGATCTAGTGGGAAAAATTTATGGAGAACTCGAGGGGGTTCCCAGAGACTATATCCTACCAGTATCAGTAACCTATACTCCATCATTTCAGTAACCTATTCTCCATCACTTCTATCCTCTACCTAACTGGTTTTTCCCCATTCATTGACATCTCTTATGAATCTCATCAACTATCCACTTATGGGGCTCCATGATCTCCAATCTTGGCCTTTCTCCATATCTCATAATCCTGGATCCCCCTTTGTCTTTTGGGACCTGCTAAAGTCAGAGTGTATATCAAAGGATTTCATAGTTAAAGATCATCTAGTCCACCCCCACTCCCCTTTACATAAGGAAACTGAGGCTCAAGTAGGCTCAAGTAGGCAAAGTGACTCACCCAAGTCACAATGGGTAATAAATAGCAGAAGCAATATTTTATCCTAGATCCTAGACTCCAAGGATCTCAAATATCTTCCTTATCTCTGATCCTGATCTCTCCTCAGGATTTCCATCCAACCTCCACTTGCAAATCCTACCAATGCCTTAACTAACATGTGCCACAACCTTTGTTTCTAAGAGGAAAGTATTCATAGAAAGTCTTTTAAACACCAAGATCATTAGGGTCCATAGCACACATGACGATACTTCCAGCATCATCACTGTGCATTATCACTCATACCCATCACAAATCTGTGTCGTCTTCTGTATCAAGGTACTAAGTGGCCCAAATTAATACTGTGATTCTTCTGGTACTATCACCCACCCAGTGTTCCTAGCTTACCAATCAAAATCTCCCCTTCCTTAGGAGTACCATTATAATCATTATGCCAAATTTTAGTCCATTTATAATTTTCCAAGAGGTTGTCCCCACCTTCTGTGGGAGTTAAATAAAGACTTCTCTTTACTTACATCTGTAAACTAAAGATTATTACTAAGTCAACTAAAAGGTCCCCTTTTCCCTTTGTATATTATTAAAATGTAAGGAACCACGGGGCAGCTAAGTGGCAGAGTAAATAGAGCACTGGCCCTGGAGTCAGCAGGACCTGAGTTCAAAACTGGCCTCAAACACTTGACACTTACTAGCTATGTGACCTTTGGCAAGTCACTTAACCCCAATTGCCTTGTTTTCCCCCTCCGAAAAAACAGTAAGGAACCTGACAAAAATTCCCGTCTTTGGTTCTTCAAATCCTTTCCTTTAATTTATTTATTTTTAACGTTCTTATTTTGGGGAATGGGGGCAGAGGCTATTGGGGTTAAGTGGATTGCCCAGGATCACACAGCTTGCTAAGTGTCTGAGGCCAGATTTGAACTCAGGTCCTCCTGACTACAAGAGTGGTACTCTATCAACTACACCACCTAGCTTCCCCCAACATTTATTTAAAAAATTTTTGAATTCCAAATTATCTCCCTCTCTCCTGCCCCTCCCATTGAGAAGGCAAGCAAAATGATATCAATTATACATGTGAAGCCATGCAAAATATATATCAAATTACCATGTTGCACAAAAAGCAAAAACAAAATAAAGAAAAAAGTATGTTTCAATCCACATTTAGAGCTCATCAATTCTCTCTCTGGAAGTTGATAGCATTTTTCATCATGAGTCCTTTGAATTGTCTTAGATCATTGTCTTGAACACAGTACCTAAGCTGATTATCATTACAATATTGCTGTTACTGTATACAATGTTCTCCTGGTTCTGCTCCCTTCATTTTGCATCAGCTCATATAAGTTTTTTCAAATTTTTCTAAAACTATCCCTTTATCTTTTCTTAAAGTACAATAGTAATCCTTCACAATCATATGGTACAACTTGCTCAGACTTTACCCGATTGCTGGGTGCCTCCTCAATTTCCAATTATTTGTCACCACAAAAAGAGGTCCTTTTCCCCTTTCCTTGATCTCTTCCTCAAATTCTTTCCAGGAATTGGTTGTTTGACCTACCCCAAAGAAAAAGAAACATGACAATTAAAAGTGACCCGGATCAATTTCCTCAATAATCTATATGACTGAGGAGGAAGAAACCCTTGAGAAAATTGAACAGAGAATGAAATAAGGGCTGGAGAGGGACAACTGGAACTGTGCCCCCAAGCAGTCTATCCTGAAGTGGTAAATTCTGAAAAACAAATAAAATATTTGTAAAGCATTTAGCACAGATCCTGGCAAACAATAGGTATTTAAATACTTGTTAGCTACCAAAGCTAGATCCAAGAAACTTCTGGAATGGAAAATCCTCCCCTTTCTTGGGGGAGGGTTGATTTATCAAACACCCAATCTTTATTATCCAGGGTATAATGATGAAACTATAATTTGGAAAGTCCATTGTAGCATTCTATGATACCTGCAGCCTCAAGATTGCATGGGAGATTGAAAATCTATCCAATGTGATGGCAATGAGTCCAGTTTCAGGGTAAAAAGGATATACTGATCAGAGGCAATAGTACAATTGACAGACCCATAGGTTCTATAAGCACTTAGGTGATTGGTGGCAATGTAACAGGATTAACTGGTACTATAATCCCATATCCTGAATAAGTATCCATTGTAATAAAGGAAAAGCTCTTGCCCTAAACTAAACTATAGAAAAAGAATCAGTATAATCTCCTGAGGGAAAAAGTTTAGCAAAAAGTATACAATGCTTCTGATGAGTACTGTCATTCTTTATAATAAATTATGTGCAGGGTATGGATCTGCAAAATTTCTCCATTTGTTCTAACTCCAAAACAGAGAATTTAAAGTTATCTAGTACTGTTCTTTCTAGGCTACTACTCAAGTATTAATAAAAATCTTATCTGACATGTCCAGAGAGGTTCTTTCATGTATGGTTGGACTCAATGACTTTTAAGATCATTTCCAACACTAAGTCTATGATCATATAAAAATGTATCTTCCTTCTCTTTATGTTGGCAATACGGTTCTTCCCAAGCTGTAAATAAAGTCCAAAGAATATTTTTGCTTCCTCTATCAAACCCTTAACCATCCATTTCACTAACCTAACAGAGTGAATGGAAGCTTTCTCTTTATTTTCTCCCTTCCTTCCTTCCTTCCTTCCTTCCTTCCTTCCTTCCTTCCTTCCTTCCTTCCTTCCTTTCTTTTCTTCTTCCTTCCTTACTTCCTTTCTTTCTTTTCTCCCATTCCCCTACAGTCAATAGGAGCTCTGGGAAAACTCCTGATACTAGTTTCCCCCTGGGTTTGACTTTTTATGATTCTGGCTAAAAGGAAGCCAAACAATTACCCTACTCCTTTAAAGACCAGCCCAGTCTAAGTAAAACCACTATCACTCCTATCACTGCTTCACTAAAGGCTCACTAAGTGTTGCTAAAAATGATTTTATCTGCTAGTGTCCTGGAAGAGTTTATGCACCTCCTTAAGCACCTCACTTTCTATCATACCAAGGACTGAATTACAGATTAAGAAGAACCGGGAAAGACAGATAGATCTCCAGAACAAGGTGTGGAAACTATTTATTGCCTAAGGTTATCTGTACATGTTTCAAAATAGAAATTTGACAAGACTGTTGCATATCTATAGTCATATCCCTGGCATAATACAAGATGTCCTCTTGAGGACCTTTAAACACATTGGATCATTTTGCATTTTGTCCCATTAATAACGGTTTTCTTCCTTTTTCAGCCTTTCTGTTTCCATAAAGGGATTATAGAAAAATCACACATGGCCTTGTGCTGGATTCTCTTTGGTGTAAGTCACTTCTTAATATCAGTCTTTTAAGCTGCTGTCTTACAGTTGTTTTTTCAAATGCACATGATTAGATAAATAGTCTTTTTATTATTCTGTGGAATTCAGCAAAGAGTATCTATGAGACTTTTGTTTGTGTGAAGTGCTTCTGTTGCCTAGGATACTCAGGGTGAAGATGTCAAAAGAAGACACACTGAAAGGACAAGCTAGAGTGAATATCCCAGACCTGGCCTCTTGCATACTAATAGTTTCTCTCTCTCTCTCTCTCTCTCTCTCTCTCTCTCTCTCTCTCTCTGTCTCCCTCACTTTCTCCCTCTCCCTCTCTTTCTCTCTCCTTTGTTATTTGTATGAATTAGAGTAGACAAGCCAGAGAGCATTATTTCTAAACAATTAACTAGACAGAGAGGAGAAAACAAGTATTATTGTGTAAGTAATAACTACCTTTTTCTCCTTTTTATTTCCATCTCTTTTCTGTTTAAGAACATTGAGAGCATAGTCTAGTGCTTCATTAATGCAATTAAGGTGATGAAAGAAAGATGGCCTTCCACAGTACCAACTATAAGGAAATGTTAAATATAGTGAGTGGAAAGAATAGTTATGAAAAGAATCGAGAATTCAAGGGCCACCTTCAAGAAAATAAAAAAGGATCTTTCCTCTATCTTCATAGAAGTTGATGTTGACCTTATCATATACTCACTAATAAATGTCACCGATTGTGATGTGTCATTCACATCAGTCTCTCCCATTAGTTTGAGGTTGGTCCAACTGTGGCCTGAGTTCTGGCCCTGGTTCTGAAACTTTCTTCCCCTTTAGCCAGTTGAATTGAATAGTATATATGCCTAGATTTCTCCAACTGTAAAGTAGGGAGAAAAGTGCCAGGTGTATTCATCCCTTCATGGAAAAAGAGGATCTTTTGATAAAAACCAAGAGCTAAGAGAAGCGCAGACTTGGGGGCTGTCAATTTAACCTGGGCAAACTTAGACTAGTTTAGGCCTATCACTCCCTTCTCCCACTGAAGGAAGAACTAATTTATAACTCCTTACTATAGAAGTCTGCCCAAAGCTTCCACTGATAACTTTTATTCAATTCAACAAGATTTTATTAAGTTTCTACTGCCTTGTAGGTGCTAAATAAAATGAATACATCATCTAACATTAAGGAGCTTACAAGTTTGATGGAGGAGGGGAAGTAGAAGGGTAGACTAAATAAATGTCACAAGATAAGAGAATTATGGGGCAAAAGAAAGAACCAAAGTGCTATAAGAAATTTGAAAGGGGAGAAACCACAGTCACCTGGTTATGGGAGGAGGAGAGATAGGGAAAGCTTCATGGGGGGAGTCTGTGGGGGAGGGGAGGCATCTGATGTGGCTTTGAAAAAAGGAAGAGACTTCAGCTGATAAGAGATTTGGGTTTGGGGGTGAGTTCTAGAAAGGAGACCATACCAAGAATAAGTAATGACACTTAGTGAAATCAGAGAGACAGGAGCGAGAAGAATGAGAACGTAGAGTTATCTAGTTTGCCAAGAATTTTCTGGCAAAGAATGTGAAATATTTAAATGTTCCTACTAAGTAAAATTATAAGACTAGATAAATAAGTTGTAGCCAGATTATGGAGGTCTCTGAATGCCTAAATCAGGAGTCTTTTATTTGGTAGGCAGTAGGAAGCCACTGGAGGTTTTTGAGTATTGAAATAACTTGATCACAAATTATATTTCAAAAAAAATCTACTAGAATATCTCCATAGACTGTTTTTTTTTCTTTAAGAATAGTTTTTCCCACTATTGAGGTGGAGTTTTAAGCCATCTCAATAGTTTTAAGTTTTAATTACAGATACACGTGGAATTCAGTCCACCACCTCACAAGTCCATTTCTCTGATGCTGATTGGCAGAAACCAACAGGAAGAGGCTCTCCCTCTAGCCTCCTTCTTGCTCAGTCAGTAACAGGAGTGAACAAGAGCAGACCTACAAGGATTAGCTGTTCCATCATCTACTAGCCGTTTGAACAACAGAATATAAAAATAACAAAGGCTCACTTTAATATATTTTTACCAGCTTTCCTCACAACAAATCTATGATCCTATGAATTCTACAAGGCAGGCAGTTACAAATATTGCCTTATAGATGAGGGTACTAAGAAAAGTTGTGTGACTTATCCAGCATCATACAGATAGTAAATATCAGAACTGGGACTTGAACCCAGGTCTCCTGATACCAAGTCTTCTTTCCACTAGAGTAGGTTGGAGGTGGGGGAGTGGGGGAAGTACAAAAGTGTGAGGCTAAAAACCAACAACTGACTTTTAGAGTGGGAGGGAAATGTAACTATCACACACTTTTAAATTTAATCTGTATTATTAACATCTTCTCTATGTCTTTATTAAGCCTCCACAACCAACAAAACAAAACAAAAATTTGTACCTTTTGATGATTTCCAAGGTGTAAATACACTGAAAACTTAACAATCAGCTCTCCAGAACCAGTTCAAGCTGGCTCCAGAACACATCCATGCTAAAAACCCTTATAAAAATCTCCAAGGACTGTATCTTTGGCCCAAATACGTATAAAGAAGAAACAATGAGACTGTATTCTGCTCTACAGTGAACAAGGCAAGAAACAAGGTTGTTTACTAGAGTACTAGCCTGGAAGTTTGAGGCCCTCAAAATTCATTCTAATTTCATCTTTAGCTAGCTTTTTGAGCCCATTTTAATGTTTTCACCTCTCTGGGCCCCAGTTTCTTCATCTAGAAGACAAAAGTTTAAACTATGTAAATTCTACAATACTTTCCATCTCTAAAATTCTGTCCTGGGCTGATGCCACAGTTGGTGCCAGGGAGGAAAGAAGTAGAAAGGACAATGGGAGAGGGGAGATGTCTGAGGAAAAGAAAGGTCCTCAACTAGTCCTCAACTAACAAGTGGCCCCAGAGGGAGCCTGACCCAGATAGCTCATTTTCCCACTCTCAGCCCTAGGCCACAGGAACCAACACAAAGGCCTCAGCACCATTAGTATCCACACTTGAGTAGCCTGTCTAGCAGGTGGGTCAGAAAAGACATTGAAAACAGGCACTACCTTCCAACTTCAGGGGCTAGAAAGAGTCTGTGAGAGAGTGGGTAAAGTACGGAACTTGTATTGAGGAAGACCTGATTTAATATCCAGACTTTGAAAGGTCTTAGTCTCAGGGGTAAAACCATCTAGGGTCTCAGAGTTTCAGTTTTCTCATCTGTAAAATGAAGATTAAAAAAAAGGGGCCCTTAGCCCCTTTCTCTCAGGGTTGTTGAGAGGCTTATGTTCAGCGCTTTGAAAAGCACAGAAGAACAATGTGTTTAGAGAAAGGAGGGCACACTTCAGGAATACCTAACACATGGAAGGAACTACAATAAAACTCAGGTCAAATACAACAGATGATGTTGGTAGCATACCATCAAAGTTAAAGCCACAGCCTTCTCTTCTGCCAATAATCAGTAAACCAGAAAAGTGGAAAGTGACAGGCAATGTTTTTCAAGGAAGGTACTTTGTAGGAGGGTTGCTGGAACAATTATTGAGAAGTATCCATAGTATCGAAATAAAATGTATCAATATTTTTTAAAATTTCACGCCATATTTCTAAACAACATTGGTTTGGCTTACAGCTGATTTACTTCTAACTCCTTTACTTCTTTGCCTTCTAGGTCTTTTCAATGTTATCTTCCTTCCATCTTTCATTTTCCATGGATACAGATCAATTTAAACTCTATAAAGGTGGATCATCATAGCAACCACCTCAGGGTGAGAAGTTTCATCCAGCTCAAGGTTGACCTTTTTTGCTCCAGGAGTCTCCACTGAGGGGGTAGTTGTGAATGGTAAAGGTATGCAGAGTATTTTCAAACTTTTCCCATTGCTAAGATAAAGGAGGAGGACACCAAATAAATCCGTAACACTGAGTGCTAAAACTTAGTGGCCAGCCCTGTGTTAGATCTCCTAGGGCAAAGGTTCTTAATATTATATCTTGGATCCCTTTGGCAATCTAGTGGAGCTTATGATCGCTCTCAGGTAATTTTTCAAAATACGTAAAATAAAATGCAGAGGATTATGAAGGAAACCAATAATATTGAAACACAGTTATCAAAACATTTTAAAAAACCAGTTCATGGACCCCCAGGTTGAGAACTCTTACCTAAAAGTATAAAGAAGTCCTTACACTTACGGAGCTTACAATTTAGTTGAGAAGAATCCAAACCAATATATGTGAAACAATAAGGATTAATATTCAATACTCATACAATAATATAGCTAGCACTTATATAGCACTTTAAGGTTTGCAAGGCACTTTACAAATGTTATCTCAATCGATCCTCACAACAGCTTTTATATCTTTGTTCACAGATCAGAAAACTGAGACCCAGAGAGACTAAATGACTTGACCAGGGTAACACAACTAATAAGTGTCTGAGGCAGAATTCAAACTCCATTATTCCTGACCACAAATCCAGCATTCTATACACTGTGTCACCTGGAAGCCCTTTTTAGATGTGATAGGTATAGAATTTTGAATCTTTTCAATGATGAGGACCCTAGGACATATGACTGTCTATCAACTAACACCTAATCCCCACTGCTATGTTGTTCTACACCTGCATTCTTTTTTTTTTTCTAGGAGTATATCTCACTCCTATTGTTTCTACAACACTGCTAAGAGCTGTGGAATTTAAAATCTAAAAAGGAGATACGACAAAAACCCAGAAAACCAATATTACATGAGACTTGCATAGAAGAGATGCAAAACAACGTGCTATGTGAGGTCCAAGGGAGAAAGTCATTACTAGCAGGGGGTTATTGTTCCTGTTGATCCTCTGTTTCCTCCTAGCCACCTCCCCAGATTGTGCTGAGGATGAAACAAAAGAAACTCTGGAGATGATTCCTTTAAGTTTCTCTACAGAGCTGCTCTAAACGATGTGCCACTTCTCTTAATCTCCTTTTTCTCTTCTGTATAATGGAGTAATTGGACTAATAGATGACCTCTAAGCTTTCTTTCAACTGTATGACTCTCATCATCTTAAGAGGACTTTGAACACCCAGTATATGGAAAAGGGTACTTTTTATTGGGTATACAAGCAGACTCTATTGCTATGTGGTTTTCTGATCTGATTTTAACTCTTTCTTTCTTTAAAATTTTCCTTGTAAGAGATGGCTCATGGTAGGAATAGGGGTGGAGGTGGGAAGAGAAGGGAAGTAGTGGAAATGAAGGTGAAATAAAAACAAAATATGTCAGTACTAAGTTTCAGGAAAGAAATCCAAAAAAGGATTTTTCCCCAGAAAGTTTAAATTGTATGTTAATGTGTGCTTCTGAACACTAGTTGATAGAATTTGCATTTGCTAATTTTTCCCCCCACCAAATACCCTAGGTCACCTAGAACAGAAAAGAGGAAGCAACAGAGAATATGCATTGAACCAGCCAGCTGTGCCTGATGAGAAGACCAGTCCAGGTGGCTGAACTTCAAAGACAAATTTGCATCTCTTTCCTTCAGCCTGGCCTTATCCTCACCACCACTTCAGAGAGATGGGGATCAGCTATGATTTTAGCTTAAGTTACGAGCATTTGAGTGAATGTAAAAGTCAAAAGATCCCCCCAGGCTCCCCAGGCTGAGGCTGGGACTGGAGCTGTCTGGACCAGAACAAAAATAGAGTTTTCTTTGAAACAAGTGGCCATTTCCTTAGGGGGGGAAACAAAACCCAGACTTCAAAGAGGATCTGTCAACAGCTCTCTGTTGTGTTCATGTGCCCCGGCATCTGAGTTGTTTGGACTCTTCACCTTCTATGGGCAAGAAAGGAAAGATGATAATGCTTAAATTGGAAAACATCTCTTTTCACATTTTTGGAAATGACTAAGCTGATTTCTCCCCAGTGGCATAGGCTGAAGCACTGAGGTATCCAGGATAATAACACAACATGGCACAGAGACAGACAAGGGGGAAAATGTGCTTCTGCAAAAAGGAGAAGCATGCATACATACACTTGTTATATCTTGAAAGGCTTAAGAATTTACAAGAAGTAACAGGTCTTCCAGAACAATGAGTTGGTTGTTAGCTCAAAAAGCCAAACCCAATCACATATCTTAAAATAAAGGCTTCTGGCTAGATTTTCATCAAGGACCACATCCATGTATATGTAACACATGGCAGTATATTGCATAAAAAGTGTGCAATTAATGTCAACCTCACAGAGTTTGATCTAAGAAAGACAAACAAAATTAGGTTGTATCCATGTTTTTAATTTCTCTCAAAGCTGGCAACATGCATTGCATGGAAGTTGCAGTCCAGAACTGGGACCCCCTAAGGAAGCCAGTCCAGAACTGTCTCAATTTGGGGGTTGAGTAGGCAGATTTATATGCCCTTCGAAGAGTAGCTGTTCACAAGAGGTGCAAATCAACTCTGATTGGTCAATACACTGAGAAGTGGGCTATATTAAAATGAAGGTCTTAGGGTACATGACTTAGGTCACTTAATCTTGGTCAAAGAGATATCCATTCCCATATCACCTGTCTTAACAACAGGGAGGAATCAACATTTTCCCAGACCTGTCTGGGAAACACAATAAGCAGGAATAGATCCTTTAGGTTAGATCTTAATGTCCTTCTGAAGAAGAAACCGAAATTTGGAAGAAAGGGGGATGGGGAAGCTCTGAGTCTCCAAGATAATAATTACTAAGAAAAATCATTTTTCACAATACACATATGTTAACATGCATAATCTCCCATTCAATCCCATTTTGATACTTCATCATGCTATAGAGGGCACTTGTTCTTGAAGGCTATGCCAGCTAGTTGAAAGTTTAAGGATACAGACCTGGTCATAGGATCACAGATTTAGAATTGGAAAGGACCTCACAGGCAATCTTATCTTACCCAATATTTCACCTTTAAAGAAAGTGAAGTCCAGAGCTGCTAAGTGACTCACCCAAAGTCACATAGTTAGGATAGAACAGAGGTAGAATGGAGAGGAACTGCATCTCTATAGTCCAAGGACCTGCCTACCTAAGCCTGCAGATGTTTGTTATCAGGTTGGCTTCAGATAGCGAATTTTTCTAGAAAAGTGCCAAATAACAAAACAATTGAGATCTACCTCAGTGAAAGGAGTACAACAAAGAGAGTCCTCAAGGTTAGTATTTGCTTACGACAGATTGTTCCGTCTGTTCTCTAGCAATTCCCCAGTCAATATGGCCTCATCACTCCATTTCATATTGTCACTTCTGGATTTTCAGTTTCTCTCTGTATGTACTCACAATTCTAGAGCTAAAAGGCTATCATCAGATATCAGATATCAAATACCACCTAATGTCATTAGTTGGTTCCAGAAAACAACCCTTTAAGAAATATTACACTATTTAGGTAAAACCACATAGTTCCACTGAAACAGTGTCATGAGGAGGAGACAGTGTTTCCACAATATGTCTAGCAGCTTCTGTGGGGGTGCAAGATCCACCCACAGCCAGCACTCAGAAAGCTGCCAGCACCCAGAAAGCCCAGGTTCTTTTGATCTGTCTTAATAAGGAGAGCAAGGTGAAGGGGTTGGCAAGCTTACTTTAATTCAGCACACAAATATCATTCACTTAGTTCAGGGGAAAAAGCCAGCACCCTGAACTTCAGAGCAAAATACAAGCAAATTACAAACATCAACAGACAGATCTTGTCTGATTCAAATCCCAATACATAGTTACCAGAGTTCAACAAAGTCTCGGCATCCAAGTTTACAAGCTGGAGGGCTCCTTAGCTACAGCTGCCCAGAGTCTCTTCATCAACACCATCTCAAGAGCCCTTAAACAAATTACAAACAGACAGACCCAATACAATTCATAGTTACCAACATCTAGGTTCAGCCTGGGAGCTCAGAACAAGGGCTGGCCCAGAGTCACACACCACCACTGCTGCAGCAAAGAGCTCCAAGGAAGCTGAGACCAACCCCTGGTTTTATATCTTTTTCGGGGTCAGGGGTGAGCCACACATGCGACTCACCCACGTGACTTAGAATCACCACAAAGAACGACTTAAATCCACTTGGTCTAAAAGCCCAGACATGTCACTCAAACTCACCTCTAAACTAACCCCTCCCCTGAGGCAAGGAGGCACCAAGGACACCCAAATCTTGGGCCTGGGGCTTAGCACTTAGCAAGATTCAATGAAATAGCTGAATCACTCAAAGCAAACAAAAGCCAAACTCTTCAAGGGCACTTGTTGAACTAAGTGCTAAGGAGCCCATTTTGCTTCCCAACATAGACAGGTATCTGGGTAGCCTAAGTTCAGATTATAAAATATTAAAATCAGTCTTTATAGAGATCTAT
>JAQQSZ010000615.1:0-16300 GCA_028646595.1 Phalanger gymnotis | reverse complement strand
TTACCTGGCCATTATGTCTCCCAGAAGCTCAAGAAGCGTTTGAAACCTTTGGGCTGCAAGCCTCAGGGGCTGGTATCTCACGGTCCGTGGCCTTGCGCCGCCTCTCCTCGCTTCCACAGAGTGCCGTCCTGTGTTGGGAGGCCTGGGGATCTGCGCTGGTTTCTCCCAGCCTGTCTCCCACGTGGGTTTTCCCGGCCAGCCGCTTCTGCTTTGGTCCCGTCTGGGGCAGCTCTGCAGGCTGAGCGCTTTCCTAGCCTACAGAATTGTTCCTTCAGCCTTTCAGATTCTCCCGGCTGGGAAATTTGCCCCAGTCAGAGTGCTCGCAATTTCTAACTCTCTCAAATCTGCTCAGATTCACTTTTTTATAGGAATCCAACAGAACTTGTGAGAGAGCTCCGGCAAGATGCTGTTTTCATGCAGCCATCTTGGCGCCGCCCCCCTGGGATTGGATTTTCAAGTGTCTAAATAAATGTTATACTTCCTTACCTTTCTTTCTAGAGAATTTCTTATACTTCTTGATCCCAAACATTCAGGCATGTCCATGGTCCTCTTCAAGGTCATGGATCTTATCTTACTACTATACTAAGGTAACTACAGTTCCAGATATATTAAGATTGGAGTGGAAGTGAATCAGTTTTGTCAAGTCATTAAATACACTCTTTTTTTCTAACATCCACTGTATACCAGTATCCTAAGTGATTACTTGAACTGATATATTTGGTTGGATCTCTTAACATACAGAATCCTTATTTCATGCCCCTCTGCTTTCAAGACTTTATAAATGATTGATAACCCATTGCCTCAGTTACTGTTGAAAGTGGGATGATTTTGGCAGATGAATCAGTACTTGTATCGCTACCCCCACCCACACTTACTACCCTCATCATTTCAATATATAAGTTAAGAAAACACAGAAATACACACACACACACACACACACACACACACACACAGAGAGAGAGAGAGAGAGAGAGAGAGAGAGAGAGAGAGAGAGAGAGAGAGAGAGATTGAGAACAAACAACAACAACAAAAAAAAACTAGGTGGGAGAAAATCTGTGAATTTTTTTCCCCTATCTCATGAGTACACTGCCATCATAGACAGGGTATAACATGCTACCAAAACAGCTGTCATTTTCCCCTTGTCTGAATCTCTAGTTTAGCCAACAATTTTTTTTAACTATTTTAGAAAAAAATGTCCTGGTTCAATAGTGTCCTTACTTATATCACTTTAGATTACAATTCACAAGGCCTCCTAAACTACTATACTACCCAAGTCATTGATCTCCTTCAGGTAAAGCTTTGCCTTTCTATCACATAACATTCCAAATTTAATGAGCAGACCAAGCACATGTATAAAATGTATGTTCCTAGAAGTAAAAGACTGTTTATATTTTTTGCCTTTGCAACTCCAAAATTTAGCACAATGTCTTTCTTGTTGATTTTTAAAAAATGAACTAAACTATCTCCATGATGATTGAGTTTTCATGATATCTGTTGGAAAATTATTTGTATTAATATTCAGGTTATTTGTCAATGTAGAACACATACCTCTATATGAATAATGATTTCTACTCATGGTTTTTGGATTGTTTTCTCAGTGTACTTTGAAAATACCCAAGCCAGCGACTTCATCATAGCAGAGTTGGGATTCAAACCTTGACCCATTAAATCCAAATCCAGTGTTCTTTGCAATTTCCTAACACTCTAGTAACCATGTTTTACTGGCTGTTCAGATTATGTATGATCTCCTCCCAACTCTACTAACCACCCATGTTATAAAGGGATTAATATTTCTCTTTCTTGGGCTTGAGTGTTTGTCAGATTTGTTGTTTTGGGGACATGACATCAAGCACCAAACATTTTTTCATCCATCCGGTGCACAAGACGTCTTCATGTTGCTTCTTGCCATATCGAGTCTATGGAATCCTTCACATAACAATGTGATGTGCATCTCATCAGGAGAACTTTTCATGCTTTACCCCATGCATGCTCCATCCAGCTCATATGATCCATGATTTATCCACCTATTCTTAGTTAACTTTTCTAATCTTATGAATAAATTTCTGTATACTTCATGCTTATTCATGTTCATTTTCTGAAATACTGAATGTTTAAAAAAGTATATTCAATGTGAAAATTCTGAGGAGTACAATATTCTGATACATAAGTGCAATGAATTGAAAAAATCTGAAATTCTGAATTCTCAAAAAAGTAATACTGTCAAATTTAAGTTAAAGGAGACTATGATCTTCACTGAGCTAATATTTATTTCTTTATGTTGTGTATGCCTTTAAATACATTTACATTGCTTTCTTCCATTTAGATAAGCATAATTTAAAGTTCTATTTTAACAGAAGTATTGTTGTCTTATTTCATATGAAGTTTATTTGGCCATTTTTATAAGCAGTGTTTGTTGCTTTAGCTATGCTCCAATAATACCTGTACTATTCATTATCTCTATGCCAGCCACAGCAAGTTCTGAGTAGGTAAATAAACTTTAAAGCTAGACAAGATGAGCAGCTGGGAATGCAGTGGGGAATGTATATCAAGCACCTAACTTAGTAATAACCACCAACAAATAATGGTGCATTTTTATTTCAGTGAATTCCAAAATGAAAACCCAAGGAAAAAATAAACACACATGAAAATATTTGAGATATTGAGGTTTGTCCTCCACAAAAGTCCTAGTTTTTCACCTCATTGCAGTACAGAGGTGAACCAGAATACTAGAAAGCTTCATTTAACAAAAAGACAGAAAAAAGGATAACTTTAGTAGAGTACCAACCTCAGCAGGTGTATTAAAAGATCTGTGCGTGTGTCTTATTTCCCCCTTGGGCTTCCATTTTGGAAAGTACACAGTGTAAAGCATCCCATTGAGGTAGAAAAAAATTAGAATGGATTAAGTTGATAAGTTATGTCACAAATTTCAAACATAAATCTCTCTAACTTCAGAGGGGCTGTGTTGATTGGCCTAGTCCTTACGGTTTTTTGTGTTTGTTTTTCCTCTAATTTTGCTCCTGATACATAATGCCCTAGCATGTGGAATAACTGTTATAAAATAACCCTTATGAAGAACCCTTCTGTGTTAAAAATTAAAGTCATTTCCCTCATATGAATTCATTCTCATTTCAAGTTATGCTTTCAGAGGGCTTCTCTCTTCTCTCACTCCAGAACAACCTAGTTTGTTATTGTTTTTGTTGTTTAATCTGCTTTATTATTTTTTGCATTGTTAAGCTTGGCCTTATTCTCTTCTATCTTTAATTCTTTACCCTTGGAAATCTCATTCACTCTTTACCTCTGTAACACTGACTACCCTGTCCCACACAAATTATCCTCAACTCCACTGTCTGAAAGGACAAATGTATTCAATTCTGTTTCACTCCCAGTGTCCTCCGATATCCTTAAGCAGATTTGAGTGTCTATAGTCTCTGCAAATGGTTCAAAACCCCACAGATGGTGTTCCCTAAATTATAGGAGTTAGCCCCTTCATCCCATTTCCATTTAGCTATTCTCAGATTAACTTTTCCTATGGAACATTTACTTCAAAATATAATAATACATATACAGACACGTATCACACCACATGGACCATAATCTTCTCTCTCCATTTATATCATCTCCTGCTTTGGGTAAGGAAGAGGAATTAGCTTGATAGTCTATCTCAATTCCTAGTCTAAAGTCCCAAAGCCCCCTTAGACTTCAGTCCTAGGTCCCCGGGTAGGTACCTTGCACCCTGTAATGCTTGACCGCAATATCCCACCTGGAATCTCAGTCTAAAGTTTACCATGGCTCAAATATTTAGGTTCAGTGGCAATCACTTCTGGCAAAACATAAAAGGACAAAAAACAAAATAGAAACAAAAACCCCCAAGTATATTTCTCTGATGTATAGTAGAAAAGATGGAGGAGAGGAAAGAAGTCCTATCACTCTCAATGATGGAGTTCATGATGCTCACCATGCATATAAACTGTGATCTTCACCCTCTGGATACAGGAGGAAGGAGTGCCCAGGAAATTATATAGGTCAGAAAGTCCACCTGGTCTTTTGTAAAAGCAGAAGTGAAAAACATTTGTTTGAGGTCATTTTTTGTAGCTTTCATGTTAGCTTTTCAATTAAGAATATCACTATCAGAGAATGGTTCATATAAGCTTTCTTATTTTTGCTAAATGCAACCCAGTTTTCTGAGCATGCTTATAGAATTTATCGTGATACTCTTCTCATTGAAGGAGAGAAAAAAATTGATAAAATCTTGCTTCTCTTTAGCAGGGAGAGAGAGAATTGATATGAGGGCCTTGGAGAGGAGAGATATTCATTATTCTTTTTTTCAGACACGTAGAATTTTCCCTTCTTTCTTCAGAATTGAATCCAGGGAGAAAAATTCTTGGTATACAAGTAGAGGAAGCTCACTCTTCGACATGCCCATTATTGCCAGCTCTCCTCCTTACAAACTTCAGGGAATTTGCTCTTGAAAGAAACAAGGGACTTTCTTTTAGTTTCACAAAATATCACATTATTAGCATTTAAAAAATTCATTTTTGTACATATAATCTATATAAGTTTTCATTTTTTATCTGTTTAGATAAATGTGTTGAATTGTTATCCAATATTTGTCATGATCTTCTCTGTTCCTAGAATTAGGCAAGAAAGGGCCAACAAGTTGGTATATATTCGAGGTACCACTCACCTTAAAGTAATAGTGGCCAGGAAAGTGACTTTTGTTCTAAACCAATCATGTATCTAGGCTAGCAATATTTATGGAGGTAGATAGGGTCATTCTAGTCTAGCACCCTCTCTCAGAGAAGACAGTGACAAACTTTGTGTTTCTTTGCCCTGTTCCTTTCAAGGCAGGAATTAAAGTCTCCCTTGGAGAAGAGCAGTCCTCAGTTCCTATGTATTCATGTGCCCCCTAGAGCACACTATCTATATCTTTATGCATTCCATATGGACACACATAACATCTTTAAGCAGTCCAAACCTTGCAATAAATATTTTTTGCCATCCATGGAGCATGTATCTTTCTAAGACAGTCATGTAAAATGGTAGAGTTCCTTTGGGAAGGATGATACTAGTATCTTCAAGAAGAATTCAAAAGAATACTTATACATATATATATACATATATATATGCATATATATATACATATATAAACATATATAAACACATACATATACATACATATATATATACATATATATATATATATATATATATATACACACACCCATTGATGATTCAGTCATTTTTAATTTAAAAAAAACACCAGTGCAGTCTTTGGGCATATGTGTTCACAGACATGTATAATTCTACTTTGGTTTTAAGAGGTGCCTTTTCTTAACATTTATCTGGAATTTATACTATATTATATTATATACTATGTTGAGCACAGAAGTGATATCAATAGAGCAATATTTTAGTGTAACATAGTTTGCTGAGGCTACTTTTCAACTCCCACTTGAATTAGTAGTATGTTTCTCTTGAACATGACTCACTACAGGTCTCTTTAAGATACAAAGGATAACTCTGAGTGTTTGAGGGTGGTTTTCCACTATCATCCATGAGCCCTCCTCAGTACATCTCATTGATTATCAATTGATATTAATTTCTCTGGCAGATTTAGTTAACATTTTAAAACAGATATTTACTAAGGTGATATAGTGAGAATAGTTGGTATAGTCTCTTACTCCCAGTATATAGTTTCTTAGCAATATTGGGTACAAACTTAGAGACCACATGCAACAAAAGGGGTAACTTACAGATCATGTATGCTAAAAGTATTGTTCTACCACCACCACCACTGCTTTTCTTTTTCCCATGGAGTCCTCATGAAGATAGATTTAGCTATTTTATAGCTTTCTGACCGGCTTTTTTTAAGAGTCATGAAAATGCCTTTGTTCAGTGTATGTGGTTTGGTGTTGCCCCTTGTTGCAGATGCTGCCATCAGCAACTACTATTCTAGAGACACTGCTAGGAGATCCATGGGAAAGCCAAAATCAGCTCACCCTTCAAATCTCACAAGGTCATTCTCCTAAGTAAGTGGGGGAAGAGATTGCTTTGTTGGATTTCTCTTTTTGAGGTTTATGGGATGTTCAAGGAGGACAAGTATCTCTACTGTGAGGTCTTGCCAAGTCCTCTTCAGGGTTGCTCATCCACTTTTGGTGCCCACCAGCCACATGCCTCTCACCTGTGTCTCCAAGAACTTACATTATGAAAAAGTGGCCACAATCTAGGAAATCTATTTGGAAGACAGGTAAACCAGGCTTAGCATAACTGACAAGCCTCAAACCTATTGGTGAATTATGGGGATGTCTTCCCTAAGCATATTAAGACTTCCTTGGTAGAATGGTGAATAAGAATAATTTGTTCCAATCACGATGCAGGCAGCTGAAGTAGGTGCTCTAGAGCTCTTAAAGCATCATCTGATACTGAAGATGCCAAGGTCAACCACTGCATTCTGGACAATCACCAGTCATTTTGACTTTTGTCTTGCCACTGGACTTCTATGATTCTAGAAGAAAAAGTGAGACTGATGATTTTGTACAATTCTGCTTCACTTAAATCTAATTCATAAACACTTCAAGGCATCACCGTGTAATGCCATTGGCTCAATTCAAAAAACAATGATAACGATTTCTCCTTTAAGTTATCTGGTTGTAATTTTCAGACTCCTTTGTTCTTTCATCATTCATTTCCCACTCCCAAGCATGGGGATGGACCAAAACTTTTCCTGGGATATCTTCGCTGTTTCTCTAAACACATTTTCATATAAATGTTTCAGATATCTATATTTCCAGTCCTAATCTCGTTCCTAATTTCCATTTCTGTACCATAAAATTCCTAGATAGGTTGAGAAGGCTTTTCTTTAAGTATGTCAGACTCAATATGCCCAAACTATAACTCATCAGCTTTCTTCCAAAATCCATCCCTCATTCTAACTTTACTATTTGTTTTGAAGGCATCACAAATTTCTAATTACTTAATTTTAAAACTTCAGAGCCATTCCTGACTTTTCACATTAATCCAAACCCTATATCTGATCAGTTACCAAGCCTTGTTAATTTTACCTCCACAGCATTTTGATATTCATCCTCTTCTCCCAACTCACAAAGGCATGCCCTAGTCTATATGCCTGTAACCTTATTTCTGTGCTCTTACAACAGCATTCTATTTGGTCTTCGAGCCTTATGTCTTTCTTTTGTCTAATCCATAATCTACAGAGACTAGTGATTCTTAAAATACAAGCCAAATTATGCTATACCTTTGTTCAGGCCTCTCAACTGTCTCCTTATTGTTTCTAGCATCGACAACACTCTACTCTTTCTGGTTTTGGAGCCCTTTAAAAGCTGGCTTTAGACAGAACCAAGAAGACAGGGTTGTGTCGGAAAGGCAGGGTGGGCTCTTTAGCACTTGGTTCGATGGGTGCCCTTGAAGAGTTTGGCTTTTGTTTGCATTGAGTGATTAAGCTATTTCATTGAATCTTGTTAAGTGCTAAGCCCCAGGCCCAAGATTTGGGTGTCCTTGGTGCACCCTTGCCTCTGAGGAGGGCTTAGTTTAGACATGAGTTTGAGTGACATGTCTGGGACAGTGGGGGCTCTTGGACCACATGAGTTTGAGTCTGCCTCTTTGTGGCAATTTTGGGTTGTGTGGGTGAGTGGCATGTGTGACTCACCCCTGACGCTGAAAAAGATATAAAAGCCAGGGGTTGGCCTCTTCTTCCTTGGAGCTCTGAGATGCAGCAGGAGTGGCATGTGACTCTGAGCCAACCTTGTTGAGCTCCCGGGTAAACTGAGATGTTGGTAACTATGAATTGTATTGGGTCTGTCTGTTTGTAATTTGTTTAAGGGCTCTCGAGATGGTGTTGATGTTGAGACTCCGGGCAGCTGTAGCTAAGGAGCCCTCCAGCTTATAAACCCGGATGCTGAGACTTTGTTGAACTCTGGTAACTATGTATTGGGATTTGAATCAGACAAGGTCTGTCTGTTGATGTTTGTAATTTGCTTGTATTTTGTTCCGAAGTTCAGGGTGCTGTTTTTTTCCCCTGAACTAAGTGAAGGATATTTGTGCTCTGAATTAAAGTAAGCTTGCCAACCCCTTAACCTTGCTGTCCTTATTAAGGCATATCAAAAGAACCTGGGCCTTCTGGCTGTCCGCCAGCTTTCTGGGTGCTGGCTGTGGGTGGATCTGGACCCCCCCCCCCCACCCAGAAGCTGCTAGCCACGTTGTGGAAACAAGAGTAAAGGCAGGGACTCACTGGAGCTCTCCCCAACACCTTCAAATATATTTAAAGAATTACTCTAAACAAATTCTAGAGTGGCAGAACCCACAAAAAGGTTGAGTGGAACAGTTTTCCAGCCCAAAACAACTTTGAAGGTTGTCAGGAAAGGCCTGTTACACTATGGTAAGAGTGAAGCACAAGCAGTGTGAGCAAAGACCTGGCTCTAGCAAACCAGGAACAGGCCTAAGGGAGATAGCAGTGGTGGTTTCCAGACCTCTTAGCCCACAGATGGTAAGGGGAACACACAACAGGTCAAAAGGAGATTTATGGGGATCTCTTTTTGGGCACTAGTGGCAGTATTCTGTCATATTGCTTATACTTAGATGCAGGTCACCGTTCTCAGTCTTAGTACCAGTGTGAGGAGGAGCTAGCACTCGGAGCTTGTAGCCACAGGGGACCAGGGATGTTGGTCACAATTCTAGGATGAAAAGAGTGCTTGTAGTCACTCAAAAACTAGTGCATAATACAGCAGAGGGGTAAACATACCTCTTCCTAGATCATACCATCTTAAAAGAATGAAAAACTTACGGGTCCCCAGAATTACCTCTGAAAATTGCTGCACAAAAACCCTGAAGCTTGGGACAGTGGCCCCTCCACACAGAAAGCAAAGTCCCACTTCAGCATAGAGTTAAAAGTTAACAAATAGGCTATAAAATGAGCGATGAACAGAAAAATATTTCTAACCATAGAAAGTTACTATGATGACAAGGAAGATCAATACACACACTCAGAAGAAGACAACAAAGTCAAAACTCCTACATCCAAAGCCTCAAAGAAAAATATGAATTGGTCTCAGGCCATGGAAGAGTTCAGAGAGGATTTTAAAAATCAAGTAAGAGAAAGAGAAGAAAAATTGTGAAGAGAAAAAAGAGTGATGCAAGAAAATCCTGAAAAATGAGTCAACAGCTGGTTAAAGAAGACCCAAGAAAATACTGAAGAAAATAACACTTTAAAAAATATATGTGTGTATGTATGCATATATGTATACAAAAATTCACTGAAGAGATGACTTTTTTAAAAAAACTAGAATTGGTCAAACAGAAAAGGAAGTACAAAAGCTCACTGAAAAAAATAATTTCTTAAAAATTAGAATTGAATTGATGGAAGCTAATAACTTTATGAGAAATCAAGGAACAATAAAATAAATACAAAAAAGAAACAAAAAACAGAAGACAATATGAAACATTTCAATGGAAAAAAAAATTGACCTGGAAAATAGATCCAGGAGAGATAATTTAAGAATTATTGTGCTACCTGAAAGCTATGATCAAAAAAGGAGGCTAGCCATAATCTTTAAAGAAATTATAAAGGATAACTCCAAATATTCTAGAACCAGAGGACAAAATAGAAATTTAAAAAATCCACCGATCACTTCCAGAAAGACCTCAAAATGAAAACTACCATGAATATTATAACCAAATTCCAGACTTCCCAGGTCAAGAAGAAAATACTGTGAGCATGTGGTGGGGCCAAAATGGCCAAGTAGAAGCAGGGTCTTGATTGAGCTCTTCCCCCAAACCTTTCAAAAAAGACATTAAACAAATTCTTTTTTTTCCCCATGGGGACATCCCTTTATTTTCCAATTTTAAAAGGTAGGAATACAAAGGATTACATATTGTGAACAATTAGAGACCTCAAGGATCATTTAATAGGAGCCTCTCATTTTAGAGAGAAGAAAAGTGAGACTAAGGAAAAGGGAAGTGACTAAGTCAGGTTCACACAGTTAGGTAAAGGCAGCCAGAATTGGACCAGACCTCTCAGGGGCTGGGGGCAGGGGGTGGGGGCGGGGGGGGGGTGATCAAGGGTTATAGTTAAGTCTTCTCTTGGCCTTGGGATGGGGCCTGGCTGAGCGCTTAGGAGGGTAGGAGGCTGATGATCTTTGGTTTGGGGGCTGTCCGATCATCTGACTGGGAGTGATGTAGGCCCCTGGCCCCTGGATCTGTGTGGGTTCCAAGTCAGGCTGGAGCTGACCACTGGAACAGCCAGAACTATCTTCAGTTTCTGTACTGAGTCCTGCCTCCAAGGGCTGTAAGCATTGCATGCTGTGAAGCTGGGCTGGCCCAGGGGCCCTCTGGGGAGACCGGTTCCAGAAAGATGCTCCCAACTGCAAGTGAGAATCCGATTTCTTCTTCTCAGAGTTTTGTATTATCTGCGCATAATCTATATCTTTTTGAGCTGGGAAGTGCTGGCTGGAGCTCCTTGGGGAAATCTGGGCCTTTTCCTGCTTGAGTAGATCAAGAGGCATTTCACCTGGCAGATCCAGGGAGGACAGAAGGCTACACCGTTTCACCAGCTCAGGGTAGATAGGGTCAAGCTTTGTCTGCATCTATTTTCACAGTTTATAATCAGATCCTTTACTTCCATTATGGCTGCAGGAAGTGTGGCAGCTCCTCTGTTGGTGGTGGCAGTGGTGGTGGTATTGGCAAAGAGTATCAGGCTCCTTCTCCACAAGGGCTGCTCCCCTCAGTGACGGTTCAGCATCAAGGCGCACTCATGTCAATTACACATGAAAGTGACCTAGGTTAGGATTCCATTCCTCACCACTACATCCCTCGAGGAGGGCAGGGGTTGTTTCTTTGTTTTTTGAGCTTTACTCTCTTTCGCCCCTGATACTCTGCCCAATCAAGATGCTTTAAGCAGTAGGGGCTTAATCAACGTTTGCTAAAGGAGTGAGCATGTGGAATGGTCTGCCAGTGCTCCCCTGATTGGGGCTGTCTAAGCTTACGCTTGAGGGTCTTCAGTGGGGATGCTTGTTTGGCTACGGGGTGGGCTGGATGGCCTCTGCTGTCCTTTCTAGCTCCCGAGGCTTGGAACCCTAAGAATGAATGACTGAATGAAGGGAGGTGCTGGCAGTGATTGACAGAAGCGCTCGAGAGAACTTCACAGGGTTTTTCGACAGGCGGTGGGGGGGGGCGGCGGGGAGGGAGAGATAGGGAGAGAGAGTGCGAGAGAGGGATAGAGAGCAAGAGGACACTAAACAAATTCTAGAGCAGCAGAAGCCACAAAATGACAGAGTTGGACAAATTTCCAGCCCAAGCCAATCTGGAAGGTCAACAGGAAGGGTTTATCACAGTGTGCTGGGAGCAGAGCATATCCCAGCCTGGGCCCTGCTGTCACAGACAGGACTTCAGCAGGCCTCAGGGCACTGAATCACTGGCAACTTCAGAGATTTCCAGACTTTTCAATCAACAAATGCCAAAGACAGCTCCAAAGATCAGTGGGAAAGCTCTCACACCTGGGTGAGAGAGAAGCATGGTCTGGCCAGAGCTGCAGGCCCAGGACAGCTGCATCCAGTACTACAGTCACAGCTGCTTCTGGAGCTCTCAGCCTACATACAGATGGTGGGAGAATCAAGCAACCAATCTGGGTCACATTCGTGGGTGGTAGTCCTGGGGTGAGGAGGAGTGCTGGTATGGCAGAGCTAGTGCCAGCTGTGGAGAGGGAACCCTCCTTGCAGTACCAGGGTAGAAAAGAGTGCTTGTGGTTGCTCACAGACCAGAGCACAGGCCAGGAGAGAAGTAATCACCTCTCTTTTGATCTCTCTTTGGAGAAATGGAGAATTTACGTACCTAATAGTATCTCTGAAAACAGCTTAAAAATTAGAATGGAGTAATTGGTAGCTAGTGATTTTATGAGAAATCAAGAAATTATAAAACAAAACTAAAATAATGAAAAAAACAAAAGACAATATGAAATATCTCATTTGAAAAACAACTGACCTAGAAAATAGATCCAGGAGACATAATTTAAAAATTACTGGACCACTTGAAAACCATGATGCAAAACAAAACCCAGATATCATCTTTCAAGAAATTATCAAGGGAAACTGTCATGATATTCCAGAACCAGAGGGTAAAATAGAAATGGAAAGAATCTAGCTATCATCTCCTGAAAGAGATCCCAAAAGGAAAACTCTTAGGAATATTGTAGCCAAATCACAGAGTTCCCGTGTCAAGGAGAAAATATTAAAAGCAACCAAAAAGAAGTAACTCAAGTACTGTGGAAACATGATTAGGATAACACAAGGTTTAGCAGCTCCTATACTAAAGGATCAGGGGGCTTGATATATGATATTCTAGAATCAAAGAAGCCATGATTAAAACCAAGAATCACTTACATAGCAAAATTGAGTAAAAATTTTCAAGGGAAAAATTGAATTTCAATGAAACAGAGGCCTTCCAAGCATTGTTGTTGGAAAGACCAAAGTTGAATAGAAAATTTGACTTTCAAATACAAGAATCAAGAGAAACATGAAAAGGTAAACAGGAAAGAAAAATCATAAGGGACCTATTAAAGTTCAACCATTTTGTTTACATTCCTACATGGAAAGATGACATTTGTAACTCATGAGACCTTCCTCAGTATTAGGGTAGACGGAAATATATATATATACACACACACATACACACACACACACACACACACATATATATATACATACATATATATATATACATACAAATAGACACACATATACATATACATACATGTGTATATGTATCTATGTATATGAGTATATATATGTACGTGTGTGTGTGTGTGTGTGTGTGTGTGTGTGTGTGTGTGTGTGTGTAGAGAGAGGGCACAGGATGAGATGATACCTAAAAATTGGAATTGTGTTGAGAGGAATGTACTGGTAAAAAGAGAAAGAGAAAGGTAGAATGTAGTAAATCATCTCATATAAAAGAGGCAAGAAAGAGCTTTTACAATGGTGGGGAGGTGAGGAAGAGGGGGGAGGTGAGAGGGAATAAATGAGCCTTACTTTCATCTGATTTGACTTAAAGAGGTGTACTATGAAGACAGAATTTATGATTTCAAAGAGAATCATATATATGTCTGAATGGTTCAGAACCACAGGATATAAGGAATTCTCTAAGGAGAAGGCTAAAGAATTAAAGTATTTATTCAGGCTCCAGAGTAACAGACCCATGAACCGGGCTCCTCATTTTGATATTTTGATGAAAAGCTTCCAGGCCCAATAAGTCTGCCTCACAAGAGTAACCAGGAGGCCACAGAAAAACATGATGGTATTAAACCAAATCACGTTCATGCTTCCCCTCTTCCCCTCTCCCCACTGGCCTCAAGTCCTTGCTTGGCACTCCTCGGTCCAGACACGGGTCAGCTCTGCTTCTGCAGCTCCTGCTTCAGCTTTGGCTTTATCTTCAGCTTTGGCCGTACCTGTCTCTGGCTCCAACAGAAAATCAATCCCCAAGCTGTCCTCTCTCTTCCCATCGAGCTCCTGACTTCATCAAGCACCACCTGAATGACCAGAGCCCATTGGTTTCCGAGTTGGCCCCTCCCCCTAGGACCCTGGGAGGCTCACATCCACATAGACTAGGTCAACACCCAACAGGGCATGGCTCTGGAGCCAGACTCACCCTGGGCCCCACCTCAGTCATCAATCCACACCCACGTAGGTTCCACACCCATTAGGTATCTGAGCCTGGGGCTTAGCACCTAGCAAGGCTCAATGAAATACACTGAATTACTCAAAGAAAACAAAGGCCATTTTGTTTATCAACACAGGAGGTAATAACATACATACTTAATTGGGTATGGAAATCTATCTTACCCTACAGGAAAGCAAGAGGTGGGGGGGGGTGGTATAAGAGAAGGGAGATAATAGAAGGGATAGCAGATTGGGGAAAGGGGCAATGTGGAGGGACAGGTCAAAGGAGAGAACAAAATAAATGGAATGTGGGAAAGAATAGAGGATAATATAGTCTTCCACAACATAATTGTTATGAAAGTGTTTTGCATGACTATATATGTACAGCCTACACAAAAAATGCTTGCTTTCTCAATGAGGGAGGGTGGAGAGGGAGGCAGGGAGAGAATGCAGAAATCAAAGGCTTTTAAAATGAATGTTAAAAATTGTTTTGATATGCAACTAGGAATTAAGATATGTAGGTAAGGAGATATGGAAATCTATCTTGCCCTACAGGAAAATCAAGGGAAGGGGATAGGAGAAGGGGGTAGGGAGGGGTAATAGAAGGGAGGGCAGATTAGAGGAAGGGGTTATCAGAATGCACACTTTCCTGGGGTGAGGGGAGGGGATAGATGGGGAGAAAATTTGGAATTAAGAATCTTGTGGAAGTAGATGTTGAAAACCAAAAATAAACAAATTTATATTTTAGAAAAAATCTCCCAGGAACAACTTAGAATCAGAGACTTTTATGACTTCAGAATTGGAAAAGACCTTAGTGATCATTTGCCCTACATACTGTATTTTTCAGATCAAGAGGAACTGAACTGTGAGATGTTCTGTCCCAGGGAAGTTAGTGTCTGTAATGCCTCAAAGGAATATAACAGTCATAACTCTACCTCCCTTATCGTGCTTTATGTCTTTCTCCCTCTGCCTTGGAGGAATCTACAAACAAATCACAGCATGAAGGTCTAGGTTCATACCTGGGCTTTTTTTGCTCAGCACTATTTGTTAACTAACTGAAAACCTATCACAGAAACAAATCAGTGGTGGCATATCTACAAACTACTCTATATCTATTCAAAAGGTTTTAGTATTTGAGTTGTGGCACCATCAAAACATTGTACTAAGAATCAACAAGGGGTGGGGGGTGTTTCAGAAAAAAAAACATGGCAAGAATTATATGAAGTGATGCAAAGTGATGTGATAAGAATTGAGAGATCATTGCACATAGTAACAGCATTGCTGCAGTGATCATCAGCTGTGAAAGACTTGGCCACTCTGATCAATACAATAATCCAAGACAACTCCAAAGCACTTTAGAAGAAAAAATACTACCTCCAGAAAGACTGATGAATTCTAAGTTCAAATTGAAGAATCATTTTTTATGTTTTCTTGATTTCTTTTTAGAAATATGGCTAATATGGAAATGTTTTACATGATTTCACATTAATCATAATGCCTGCCTTCTCAGTGGGTGTGGGAGGGAGTAAGGAGAGAAAGAGTGTTTGGAAATCAAAGTTTAAAAAGGAAAAGCTTTTTAAAATTAATAACAAATTGTTTTTTGAAAAAGAAAAAAAAAGAAAGAAAATATTGCAAGCAGCCAAAATGAAATAATTCAAGTATTGTAGACACACAGTCAAGATAACACAATGTTTTGCAGCTTCTACAATAAAACACTGGAAGGCTTGGAATATGATATTCTTATTTTTCTTTTTTTGGTATATTTTTATTTTTAGTTTACAACACTCGGTTCTATATAATTTTGAGTTCCAGATTTTCTTCCTCCTCTCGCCCCCTCCCTCCCCAAGACGTCATGGAATCCAATATATCTTCTACGGATACCTTCGCATTGAACTTATTTACAAATTAGTCAAGTTGTGAAGAATTATGAACAATGGAATGAATCATGAGAAAGAAGAAACAGAATTAAAAAACCCCAAAAACTAAAACAAAAGAGAGGGAAAAAAGGGAAAAAAGGCTAGCAAGCAGTGTGCCTCAGTCTGCATTCATACATCATAGTTCTTTCTCTGGATGTAGACAGCATTCGCCATCGTGAGTCCTTTGGAGTTCTCTTTGCACCTTGTGTTGCTGAGAAGAGCAAAGTCTATCAGGGGTAGTCCTCACAGAATCCATATATCTGTGGTTGTATATAATGTTCTCCTGGTTCTGCTCTGCTCACGCAGCATTATGTCATGTAGGTTTTTCCAGGTTGTTATGAAGTCCATATCATTCCCATTTCTTTTTTTTTAATTTTGTTTATTTTAATTTATTTTTAACATGTTTGCTTTTCAGCATTGATTTTCACAGGCGTTTAAATTACAAATTTTCTCCCCATTTCCTCCCACCCACTCAAAGATGGCATACACTCTGGTTACCCTGTTCCCCGGGTCTGCCCTCCCCTCCATCACTCCACTCCCCTCCTATCCCCCTTTCCCTTCCTTTCTTGTAGGGCAAGATAAATCTCTATGCCCCATTGCCTGTGCAACTTATTTTCTAGTTGCATGAAAAAAAAAACTTTTTTACTTTTGAACATCTATTTTTTTAAAACCTTGAGTTCCAAATTCTCTCCCCTCTTCCTTCCCATCCACCCACCCTAAGAA